>MU854146.1:0-10153 GCA_033297225.1 Diplogelasinospora grovesii | reverse complement strand
CCCGCATTCCTCAGGCGCCCGTTCCACCGCTTCCGGCCTGCGGCCTGTCACGTGACATCCTTTCCTGGGGCACAGTTCAACTTGTGCATCCAACATAATCTTAAGTTATAAAATAACAGCTAGTAAGTGAATAGTGCTGAAAAGATAAACTAGCCTTTAAATTTCTCGTTAAAATGCTCGCCTTAAGCAGGTAACATTATTTTAGGTAATGATTTCACGCTGGATATCTTAACTAACCGTAGCTAATACTTAAGCATAGTTAATAATCGATACGAGGATAAGTAAATTATCTATTTACATGCTTAAGGACGTTCGAGGAGCCACGAAGCTTTAATAAACAGAAATCATAAAGGATGGTAAGAGGAGGGGGGCAATAAGGAGCAGTGAGACAGTAGTGAGGATATAAGGAGTAGTGGAGCAGAGATGGAAGAGGATGGAGCAGAGAAGATGGAGTAGAGAGGATGAAGTAAAGAGGATAAAGTAGAGAGGGGGAGAGAGTAGAGTGGACGAAGCAGAGTAGAGGAAGTAGTGAGGAGGGAGCAGAGATGATAAAGCAGAGAGGAGAGAGCAGTAAAAATATAAGGAGTAAAGACGAGAAGGTAATGAAGTAAAGAGAATGGAAGAGGATAGAGTAAAGAGAATGGAAGAGGATAGAGTAAAGAGAATGGAGTAAAGAGGGCAAGATTATAAGGTATAGGTTTAAATAAGTTATTTATATTAACCTTAAAAGCTATTTTACGGCAACTCGTTACTAAATTCTTAAAGAAGTACCTTTAAGCACCCGATACGTGCTTAGATTATAGATTTACCTCTTTACCAGTTATCGGCACAGCTTATACAGATTTATATAAGATAGAATAAAGTTAAGTAAGGCAGATTAGCGTTATACAGTGGAGAAGCCTATCCTTATTTATTAGAAAAAGAAATTAGTGTGCGAGAAGATTCCGCTTACTTAACACAGCTTAATTGTCCCGATATTACTACCTTAAGCAGCCTTTCTTATTTTAAATACGAACCCTCTCTTAATTAACGTTATTCTCGAGCCCTTTCATCGGCATCGATTCTTACCGCGTATAGTAAGAAGGTGAAAGAATAAAGGATCTCGGACAACTAAGCCACTCCCGGGCTTAAGGATAGCATAGCAGAAATAAGGTGATTAGAATGGATGACCTCATTAGCTAAAATTTACCTTTATATTATAATCTCGCATCGTTTATGCAGTGAAGTACCCGTAATAGCTATAATGCTAGTTTAAGAGGATATAAATCTACAGACCTATCGAAGTCTTAAACCTTATTTATATATTTAAAGCCATTTTACCTATATAAGTCTTTTAAGCTAGTTTATAAAAAGCGAATCGATAGTAAATATTATTCCTTTTATAACGCCGATACAACATATAAATATAGTTTTAAATTATGGTTTTTATATAATGAAACCTTAATAACTTAAAGCTAAGAAAGGTAACTTTATAAGCCTTAAATTATTATCTAGTCTTATGCCTTTATTTACCCTTTCCCGAGTTTACCTTATTTATATATTATAATAGATAGCTTATATTATACCGGTGGATTAAACTTAAAAGTAAGTTATCATAACTCCTCTTTATTACTATAAAAAAATATAAAGCCTCTTATATTAGCTAGTTCTTATGTCCTTATTTACCTTTTCTTAAGTTTATATTATTTATATATTATAATAGATAGCTTATATTATACTAGCGGATTAAACTTGGAAGTAAGTCTTTATAACTTCTCCTTACTATTAAAGAAATATTATAAAGCCTCTTATATTAACTAGTGGCTTAAACGTTTATGCATTAAGTCCTTACCTTATTAACTTTAATTATACATTCCTTTAACTACTACTTATATATATTAGTAAATTATAGCTCTTATGGAAGTGGACGTTTAACTATACCTTTCTTTATCGCTACTTTCACCTACACCAAAGTTTATTATCTTTATTAAAGTATATTTATATAAAGTTAATTATTGCTTATAATCTTATGTGCGTAAGTTTAAGTAAAGTTACCACGCCATGTTAATTCCATAATCTACTTAGTGAATAAATGCATTTAAGGAATTTTATAAGACAGCTTTAAGACTAAATGTTATTTAAGCGTAAGCTCCCTAACGAAATAGTTATACTGCTATTATAAGGCATTATTTAGTTTAAGTCTTTAAGATTTATATACGGGAGGTAATAAAATGATAGCTGTATATAAAGTTCCTACTCGAGTCTTAAAACCACATGAACTTAATAGCTTAGATTAATATCTTATAAAGAAGTCAGTTAAGGGACTCACGCCGCATAAATAGCCTTTTTTAAGATCTTATTAAGGTGGTAAAGGTATTATCCTTACTTAAACGTTTAGCAGTTAAGCAAAGCCGGAATAATGCCGCTTTAATAGATAAACAGTAATATAACCCTTTATTTTCTAATACATTATTTATTTAATCTAAATAATGCATTTACTATCTCGGTAATGCTTTTAATTTAAGAAGAGTCCATTTATATAGCATTATTAAGTTAACTATATTCTTATTAAATTTATGCCATTTTAAAAGGGAGTACTTTATACTAAGCTATTATCTCGCCACCTCTTATAATATAAGCTTAAAGAGCTAAACTAAATAATGCCTTATAATAATAGTGTAATGGTTCCTTTAAGGGGTATCTTACGCTTAAATGCTAACGAGATAAGGCACAGCGGTGTAAGGGCATGTAAAAGGAGTAAGGAAGGCTGCTCAGGAAGAGTTATAAGGTGGGAAGAGGGTACGAGAGAGTTTATTATAAATAAATTTACTCTCGGATATTATTATCTCCTAGTTTCGGAGTTGCTTCGGGAAGGCACTAACCACTTAAATCATAATCTAACCCTAATTTCACATTAACTGCTCCGAGGTACCTATTTAAAGGGTAAGAGAAGAGGATGGGGGGACGTAAGAGAGGGCTAGAAGTAATTAGTCTTAAAACCGATCTCTTTATATATACCGTTTTTATTTATTTATAGGTTTACCTTACTTAAACTAATCGTAAGTTGGATAATTTAAAAGGCTTTATACTTCCTTATAATCTCTTTATTAACTTCGACCGTCTTTAATATCCGTGCTATGATAAGTATATCTCCTTTTAAGGATGATACTATCTTAACATTATGACTTTAAATCTCGTTAAGAGAACTAATATCTATACTGCCCTTCCTTATTTTTCTCGCTGTTTTCTCTTCGTCTCCTTCTCTTTTTAAATACTTAAACTTATATTACTTAATATAATAACTCTCCATTACTTAATAATATAACTCTTTAATATACGTTAAAAGAATATACTGATATAAGTAGCGAGCTATAGTTATTAAGACCCTTAAAGGATACTATTTCACTATCTCATAGCTTAAACTATATACTTAATTAGATATAGATAAGCAGATAAATCTTATTACACGTAATATAAGGAAAGTAGTATAGCGTCTTAACCCTATATTAGCTGAAGATACTAATATAACGCAGCGAGAGATAATTTTCAAACTTAATTTAAGTGTTTATATAATGATATTAAAGCGAGCAGACCTTAATATTAAGATTAAGGTAAAGAGAGAGTTATTAAGCGAAAATTAATGGGTCCTTTAACAATAACCGATTCTTAGCCCGCGTTTTAAGATAAGCACTATTTACGACCATATATATAAGGGAAATAAGGCCGTAAGTGCGGCGGTTATTTATTAAGGTTTTAGTAATAAGATACTTTCTCGGTGCAGGAGTTATATAAATGATCCCTTTAATTATTATATAATGTACCGAAACTAGTTTATTAATACTTACGCTAACTATATTTACATGGGACGTAAGTGGTATTGCGAGTGGAGAATAAGCTATGGTCTTGATTTTAATGAAGAACATAACTATATGCCGCTTAAGATATGAGGCGCGGGTAAAACCCGAAAGCCTACTTCCACGAGGTAACATTTAGATGGAGTTAGTAATCGAGGACATGCATCTTTAAAGAGACGTGTAAAATAGGCTTAAGGATAATAAATAAATACTTTATTAATAAAACATTAAAGGCATTTAACTGAGATTAAACTAGTCGATTATGGTTCGAGTGTTACGTGAGGTTATTAACTTAACTTTAAAGAATAGACTATAAAGAACTATTATATAATATGAGATTAAAGGAAGTTAAGTATGTTAAATACTGCTGTTAATTATTTAATTCAGTATAAGGAGGAAGCTTTACATTCTTATACGAATTTATATATACTATTATTATAGAACGAGTATTAATTAGCGTTAATGCCCTTATTCGCATCACTTATTATCACTTATTTTATATCTTTAAAAATAAACTATATTTTATAAATTTAAATCATCATTAAAATTATATCGCGTAATAAGCTAACTATATACTTATAAAAAGAGATTAAAGCCTTAATTAAGGCTTGATATAAGATTATTAATTAAGGTATTATTTTATTAAAGAATGATTAAAATAATAATTAATAAGCTTACTTTAATTTCATTCATTACTTTAAATAAAAAATTAAAGTAAAGCTAATCTTAATCTTTATTATTAAGCAAGTATACGGACTAAGTTTTTTTAATGTAAAGGGTTACAGTAATATTCTTTTAATTAGCGCTTCCTTTATTACATGAATCTTAAGTTAAAGAAGAAAAAAAAGAGAAAAGAAATCCATTATGTAATGTAAGATTAAATATTATGTTACATAATCCATGCGAGTTACTAAGCTAAGAGCTTAACTAAGGCTAGCCGTGGGCTTAACCCATTATATTAATAAAGCCTTAAAAACCTTAAGATAACTACCTTATTATTACGTCGCCTGCAATCTTATTATAAGGTAATGAACGTTAATAAAGCTTACACTTTCCTTAAACTAATACCTTTAATGAATGCTAAAATCCGGGCCTTAAGGTAAGCTATTTTATCGACTATAATGATGTCTCTTACTGTCAGAAAGTACGGGGCAAGACCGGAGTTTCCAACATGAGCACGGAGGTTCCGGGTACGCAAGACCCACCGAAGGATCTGTCAGAAAAGAGGGTAGTAAAGTGGGGCTCGGCCGCGAGCGTTATGCGCGAGTTAACGCTGTGGCCTGCATAGCTGAAGTGGCCTGCACAGCTGAAGTGGCCTGTACAGCTGAAGTGGCTTGCACAGCTGAAGTGGCCTGCACAGCTGAAGTGGCCTGCACAGCTGAAGTGGCCTGCACAGCTGAAGTGGCTTGTACAGCTGAAGTGGCCTACACAGCTGAAGTAGTGCTTGGCTAGCTATTAAGGTTGTAGTAAGAACAAGATATAAATGAAGCTTCTTTAACCTTATTAGTTAAGAGGACAAGCAATATAAGCATAATTAATCGACTTTGTTCCATAACTCCGTACTTTTTAACAATTAAGAGTCTCAGTCTCAATCGAAATAAAGCAATAACCTACCTTTTTACCTACTTAATCAAACCTTTCACTAACTAACATTACGATGCTTAATAATTTGTTAAAGATGATGAAGGCCGAGGACCTTACGACCGATAAAGTCTTAAAGGAAACCTCGGATTAGGAAGACTGGTCCTTAAAGTTTAAAAACCGAGTGAAAGGCTTAGACCTAACTTCGAAGATCTTTAGTAATGACCCCTTCTTAAGAAAGCTAATAGAAGTTTAATTTTTAGCGTTCCCGATTAAAGCAGCAGAAGCCGCTGCCGCCGCTGTTAGCGGTGCAGCTGGAATGGGATTTAGAAGAAGAACTAAGGCGTATACTACAGCCTTAAACATTAAAGAACCACAGGCTCTTACAGACCTAACCGATAAAGGCTAAGCCTAATTTCTTAGGGCAGATCGATTTGTGGCTGAAAAGAATAAGCTGTATGCAGCAAAGAGAGAAAGGATCGGAAAACTAAGGGAGTGGGTGGAGAAAACAGTATACGCTAAATAGTATAAGCTATGCTGTAAAGAGGAGACGGAAGTGGACGAGTGGTACGAAGAACTGAAGACACTTTTAGCGCCTACTCCAGTTCTTTAGAAGAAACAAGCAGAAATCGACTACCGGAAGATGCTCGACACTCCCGTCACCTAAGCGAATGTTAAGTCCTAGTTAAACTCTTAAAAGGAAGCGATGGCTAACTGCATCGATAAAGGAGCCCTTTAATCGACATTTACCTGGACGCATGATCTGAAGTGTGCGTTAATAGGGGGAGGACTGACCTAAGCGGACTATTAGTACGACGGACAACTCGAAAACGGAGCAATCGAGAACGACGAACTTAGTTACTTAACTATAGTAAGATACTTCTAGCGAAAGATCGAAGAACATAAAATCTAAGAAGAACGCGCGACTTTAAAGGCGACGAAAGGAGCATTTAGCTTAATATTTAATAAAAATAAGAATAATCCCGCTGACCAGAACGCTTTAAAACCTTAAGGACCCGTTAAACGGAAGAGATTAGATTAATGCTATGCTTATAAAGGTACTACCCACTAGGTAGCAAACTGTTACTACGCGTTCTTAAAAAAGGCATTAAAGGGTTAGAAAGGGAACCGCTTCACTAGAAACCGTGTGGAGAAAGCTTTATAATAAAAACCATTATAAAATCTAGTGTAAAGAATTAAGAAAGCTAAGAAGGAACTAAAGGAATCGAGTTAACTAGCTTAAGCAGCAGTCGGAAAAAGCCTTATGGAAGCTTTTACAACTGCTGTATACCCCTTAAAGAACTTAACAATTCTCGACTCTAAAACCACGATCTATATCTTTAACGTAAAAGAGCGTTTTCTCCAGTTTAAAGAAACCCTTAACGGCGAATATATTTAAGTAAGGGAACAGCTTATGCTTATACTCGGGTATAGTGTAGTGGATGTGAAAATCGACGGCCCGAACAGGAAAAAACTAGTCCAGCGCCTATACGATGTCGCTTATTACTTAACATTCGCCTGCAACTTAGTGTCCTTACGCTAGCTTTAAAAGCATGGGATTTATTAGGACATTAAGCCCGGTTAAAACGTTCTTAAACGATCAGATGGTCGTCTTTTATATTACCTTTACGATAAATACGACTAATACGTTCTAAAAGACTTGCCTTAACACTTTCCTTTAGGAGCGTTCGTTACACGCCGAAATAAGTTTAACTCGGCTACAGTTAGAAAACCTTAGAAACGGTCCGTAAAAATGTAGCATCTGCGGCTCGGGCACTTTAAGCTATAAGCTATAAATAACTTAATAAGCAATGTAAAAGGAGGAAAGGTGTATACGAACTTATAAGGAATCTTAATGGTTAAATGTAATAGCTATAAGAGTGTAAAACTCCGTAGGAAAATCCGTAAGTACCTAAGAGAGACTCCTTAAGAACCTAAAGTGGTGTTAGCAATCGACTTTCACGATTTCGAAGCCGATAAGGACGGACATACCTTTATGATGCTTATCACTTATAAGGCAACAGGATACATATAAGACTACTACTTAAAGGATCGCACTGCCGAGATAATTATGTTAGCACTTAAACAATTCTTTACGATAATAAAACGTTAGTTTCAAATTAGATTAAGGGTTATTTAATATGATAACGAGATCGTTACCGTTAAACCGAAAGTGGCGGAATACATCGAGGGGCTAAGGATTAAGCTCGAACCTTCCGCCCCGTATACCTAAGCTTAAAACGGGGGAGCCGAACGGGCCGGAGCAGTGTATAAACAGAAAGTTCTCGTTATAACTCTTAGTACCGATCTCCCGGCTATATCGTTATAACGATATATTAGGGAGGCGGCGGTATATCTCTTAAATAGGACGCTTAAATATTCTAATAAGTGGAAGACGCCTTACGAAAGGTTCTATACCCTTATAAATGCTTAAAGAACTGGCCTGAAGCTAGTGGATCGAACCCCCGACATTGCTTATCTTAAGGTATACGGTTATAAGGTTTTTTACCTATCTTCGAAAGCTTAAAAGAAGTAAGAGCGCCGTAAGAGGTTCGAACTAAAGGCGTTTATAAGGTACTTAATAAGCTACACCTTATTTAACAGTTATAAGATTTAAAACCCCCGGAACGGTAAAATTATCTACTCCCGGGACGTGGATTTCGACGAAGACGAGGTCTTTACTAACGATCCCGAGCAGTGGAAGATAGATTTAAGCATAGTTAACGAGGAATATTTAAGACAACTAATTAAACGTGCCGCTAAGCTAACTGGAGAAGGGGAGAACGAAGGCACTTAAGAGGACGACGGTTTTTAAGTATTGGATTCCGAAGACGAGGGAGACACGGAGTGGCCCGAACTAAATAAGGATCACTTAGAAAATAACCCCGATAAGTATACCTTAGCTCGGTTTAAACTATACCCCTCCCCCGATTTTTCTTTAAGAGCTTCCCTTAAGGCGGCGATGCTTATAACAAGCGAAAAGCTTAAAGATACTTATATACCATCTAAAGATTTTAAACCTTAAATAGCCACATTCTTAACCGGAGCGTTAACCTAACCAGACCCTTATCGTAAACATAAGTCTAAGGCCGAGGCCCTCCGACATTACCGAAAGGTTAAGGATCTCCCTTAAGCCCCCCGAAATTACACCTAAGCTATATAGCATAAGGAGAAGAAAGAATGGATATCCGTTATAAAGAAGCACTTATAAAAGCATAAGGAAATAAGATGCTAAGAGGTGATTAGTAAAACGGATTTAAGGGCGAAAGGGAAACAGATTCTGAACAACTTATAAGTATACACTTATAAGCAAGAGTCCGAAGGAGGCTTAAAAGAATTTAAGGCCCGCTTAATGGTTAAGGGTAACTAATAAGTTAAGCCTTTTAAGTAAGAAACCTACGCAGCAACGCTAGCGGCAAAATCCTTTAGAACACTAATGGCGATTGTAATAAAGTTCGACCTAAAAATAGTGCAGTATAACGTTATTAACGCATTTATTAACGCCCTCTTAAACGAAGATGTGTTTATAAAAATGCCGAAGGGGGCGGAGGAGATTAGAAAGATTCTGCTAATTAAGAGAGCTTTGTACGGCCTAAGAAAATCCCTACTCTTATGGCAAAAAGACCTGTCTGCCACTTTAACAGAGCTGGGGTTCGAACCTATCCCGGAGGACCCCTGTATCATGTAGAACAGGGACGGGATACTAGTGTTTTTCTACGTGGATAACATTACAGTGGCTTATAAGGACGAGGACGAAGCAAAGGCCCAGGAATTTATAAACTAACTACGGAAGAAGTATAAGCTTACGGGGGGAGGGGAGCTAGAATGGTTCCTCGGAATTAAGGTCATAAGGGACCAGGAGAAGGGTCTGCTATAGCTATCGTAGACAGCTTACTGTGAAAAGATTCACAGTTTGGCTATAACGAAGCACAGAGCCCCAACCCCTATGGGAACCACCGAACTACTCCCCTTCACAAACAATGCCTCTGCCGCTTCCATTAAGAGTTACTAGAGAAAGATTGGTTCGCTGCTATACGCGGCCACTATCACCAGACCTAACATAGCCTTCGCGGTTTCCAGGTTAGCTAGATTTAGCACCAATCCGAGCACAGAGCACTATAAGGCGGCGGATCGGGTCCTTCACTACCTGTACAACATTAGGGACTTATCTCTTAGGTTTAATGGTGGCGGTGACCTTAAAGTAGCGAGCGACGCATCCTTTGCCGATAATAGCATTGATCGAAAGAGCTTATAGGCCTTCGCGATAAAGCTTTTCGGCGGCCTGATCCATTAGAGAGCTAATAAACAGGACACCGTTACCACCTTAACGACCGAAGCCGAGTTCCTCGCCCTCTCTTAAGCCGTTAAAGAAGCTTTATATCAGAGCAGACTCCTTAAAAGCCTTAAAGCCGGTTTAGACGATTAAAAGATTTAAATCCTTTGTGACAATATATAGACCATTAGGCTGGTGGAAAGCCCCGGCTAACAATTGATTACTAAACTCCGTTATGTAGATATTTATAGTCACTGGTTGCGATAAGAGGTTAGAAAGGGCACCATTACAGTAAAATACTGCCTATCGGAAGAACTGATAGCGGATGGCTTTACTAAGGCTCTGACCCCCGAGAAGCATTAAAGGTTTATAGGGCAACTGGGTTTGGAGAAGGGTCCTGAAAGAACATGAAATAAGGACTTACCAAACACCTGCATACCACTTCACCTATCCCCCGGAACGTACA
>MU854145.1:0-10235 GCA_033297225.1 Diplogelasinospora grovesii | reverse complement strand
AAGCAATCATGTTAACAAACGACAAGAAGGTCTTCCTCACCAGCGCTAAGGACTGGGAAGAATGGGACGACCAGTTTAAAACCAGGGCAGGCTCTGCCCATGTCTGGGACAAGATCGATCCTGACTTCGTCGGAAGAGAGGAGTTCCTCACCATGCCGTTAAAGCCCCAGGTAGGCATCTTCGAGAAGAGGATGATGGCTCTAAGACCCTCGGGAGCCGCAGGGCCATCAGGATCAGGATCAGGGCGGCCGTCAGGGATCCGCCCAACAAGAGGTTCGTTAACCACTGTTGACGACAGCTCTGCAACTACGACCTTAGAGGAACCGGATCTGAGCGGCACCCTAGTAAGGAGCTTTGCAGAGCTCACAGCAGAAGGCCGTTTAAACTACCAGATGGCTATGGCCTCCTACAAATAAGAGAAGGACGACTACGAAAAGGAGATTGAGCGCGTTAAACGTCTTAAGGATTGGGTCGTTTTAACGATCAGCGCACATCTGGTTAAGACTTCGTGCCCACTTAAGGGCACCCTTAATAAGTGGTATATAAACCTGAAGTTGTAAGTGGGAGTAACAGATTCGGAGGAAAGAAAGATTGTTCGTAATAAGTACTGGCAGGCAGTTAAGCCGCTCACGAAGCAACCACGCGATATAAGCAAGTGGGTTTTAGATTAGGAGCATGCGTTCACTTAAGCAAAGTTAAAGGGTGTGCCTAACGTCTAAACTACTGAAGACTGGTTTAATGATTTCGAGAAGGCAATTAAGGGAGCTGACCTGCGTTAAGAGTACTGGATCCAGTCTTTTAACATGTTACACCGTAAGCAGATCGATAGCGGCACTCTTAACTACCGCGACCTTATAAATACTATTAACAGAAAGTTGCTTACCTTTAATAACAACACCCGTACCGGCCCCGAAGTAGGTAAGGGCTCTTTCCATAACCATAAGCGTAATAAGGACGCTAGCGACGACGAAGAACGTAAGGAAAGAGGAGGAAGAAGAAATAAAAGGAAGCATTTAAAGGGTGAGAGGTTAGGGGAGAAAGCTTAGTGCAGTGCGTGCAAACAGGATTATTACGTCTTAGTTAAGTGCTTCTACTTGTTCTTAAAGAGAGCTCTTAACTGGTTCAGACCCCGCGATTATATTAAAGAGAAGGTGAATAAGGCTCTTAAGGAGGATAAGAACCTTAAGAAGGAAGTTAAGAATCTTAAGTTTAAGAAGAAGACGAAGAAAGATGACTTAATAAGCTCGTTAAAGGATTCGGGGCAGAGGGAGCGCTCCTTAAAGCGTTCCTAACTGCTTAAGAGGATGGTAGAGATTAAGTTAACCTTTATAACTATCGAGGGAGCAGCGTTCACAATTTAATCCTATCCCTTAGTTCACTCGGTAATATTTAACTTTAGTTCCACCCTTTATATCTTTAATTAAATAAGCCGCTTCCTAAACTTCAGGCGAGCGGCGCTAAGCGACTGCATCTAAGCAAGCGATCATTAAATACCGATTCTAAGTTACGGCGAAGTGAATATTAAGGTCTAACCGCTAACCGGAAAGGAAAAGTTGCTACGCCTATACGATGTAGCGTACTGCGAGGAAATTGCTTATAACTTAGTTTCACTGCGAAAACTACGTTAAAGAGGATTCTACTAGGACAACAGGTCGAATCTTATACTCTTAAAACGATTAAATGGATCAGTTTTATACGCCTTAACCGAAATCCACGATTAATTCGTTATGGAGCATATCCCGGAAGACGTTAACCGAGCAGCTTTCTTTACGCGTAAGAACAAGTTTAACACATGGACCAAAAGGAAGCTTATAAGAGTAGATGCTCTTAAGTAGCACCTTCGCCTCGGTCGCTTAGGCCCGGAAGCTCTCGAGCACTTAGTTAATAACTTTCAGGGGGTGCGAATTAAAGGCATCATAACTGTAAAGTGTAAGGCCTACGCATAAGGAAAACTTAAGCGTTAGATTAAACGTACCTTAAGGGAGCTATGTAACGGAGCAGGAGAAAGACTAATGATCGATTTCCACGACTTCGAGGAAGATTAAAAAGGCTATTTAAGCCTGATGCTAGTTACTTATTAGGGTACTAAATACCGTTAAGACTTTTACTTAAAAGACCGAACTGCAGCGTTAATTATTATAGCGTTAAAGATCCTATTAAGCCTGCTTAAACGCTAATATAAGATTAAGGTTAAAGTGATCGAGTGCGATAACGAAATAGTCACCGTTAAGCTTAAAGTAAAGCGCTTCATTAAGCTCTAAAGCATTAGAATCGAGCCTTCCCCTCCTTATACGCAGGCGCTGAATAGAGGCGCGGAACGCTTAAGGGGTGTGGTAAAGGAGAAGATGCGCTTAATGAGAATAGGTGTAAAGCTTCTAAATGCACTATGGAGAGAGATATTAAGGACTGCGGTGTATTTATTAAACCGTACGCTAAGATATAAAAATAGATGGAAAACGCTATTCGAAAGCTTCCACTTAAAGGATGGGGAGCAAAGGAAGCTATACTAGTCCCACCTTTAGACCTTTAACTGTAAAGCTTACGCCCTTATCACGGAAGCAATGAAGTGGGAACAGCGTAAGAAGCGCTTAAACCTTAAGGCGTGGATTAGCTACTTAATAAGATATTAATTAATAAACGTTTATAGGATTTAGAACCTAGCCCTTAATAAAGTCGTGGTTATAAAAGACGTGATGTTTAATAAGAAAACGGTCTTTAACGGGAACCTAAAGACTATAAGAGATGATATTTATAAAGTTAATCTGGAAAGGTTAGCTAAATGGCTCTAAAAGAGCTATACGTTAGAAGATAAGCAAGTTTAACTAACGTTAAAAGATCTTTAAGAAGTGAGAGACCTAAAGGACTTTATAAAAGATAAAACTAGTACGTAAGAAGCTATTAAAGACCATAATGTTAGACTGTAAGAAGCAGTTAAATAAGGCGTAAATAAGCAGTTAAGGGGTAAGTATATGGAGGCCAGATTTAAGCTTCTACTAACTCCGCCACCCTCGCCGCTAGCAGTAATGCTAACAGCTACGATTAGACCGCTAAGAAAGCTATTACCTTCAGAACTTAAAGGACGCTCTGTGGGAAAGGAGGGAGTAATGGACTAAATAAGGCAGAGAGAAGGGAATTAACTGGGCGTAAGCTAATTAAGGTTAAAGATCTTAAACGTTAGTATTAAAGATTAAGGGCGAGATGTTACCGGACTCTTAATAGTTATTAAATTAAGGACCTAAAGGCCCTTAAACCTTAAAGAGCAGCTAAGCGTAAGCTAATTAAGGCTGGAAAACTAATTAAGCGTATTAAGCTAAATAAGGTTGGATTAACTGGGCGTAAGCTAAATAAGGTTAAAGGATTATACTTTAAGCGTTAAAAACTAAGAATAGCTAAGCGTAAGCTAATTAAGGCTAGAAAACTAATTAGGCGTATTAAGCTAAATAAGGTTAAACTAACTAAGCGTAAGCTAAATAAGGTTAAAGCATCCTCCATTTGCTTCGAAGCTGCATTACACGGACTGCTAGCAGGGAGCCTTCTTTATAAGGACCCGGGCAAGAGTGGTAAAGAACTTAAGGAAGAAGGTCCTTATAAGAGCTATGGTGGAAAGGTTAATAAGGAAGCCTCGGTCATTGCACCGAAGAGATCTTTTAGCGCCTTTAAAGAGCCACGTAGAGCTTAAGGACCATCTTATAGGCAGGCAGTTTAAAGAAGCAGAAGAAGTACACCTGCGCAGCCACCGGGATATAAAGTCCTAAGTGGAAATCTGCTTTAAAGATTTAAGTGCTAAAGGATAAAAGATTTTAAACTGTAAGTGGGTATATATGTATAAATTTAATAAGCACGGTAGACTTAATAAAGCTAAAGCCAGGCTCGTTATAAGAGGTGATTAATAGCTCCTTAACCCTTACGTAAGCAGTTACGCGGTAACACTGGTTAAAAGATCCTTCTAAATGCTAATCGTTATTACTGCACGATACGACCTTAAGCTACTACAGTATGACGTAATTAACGCGTTCATTAACGTAGAACTTAACAAAGAAGTGTTTATAAGGATGCCGTTAAGCTATCGAAAGCCGGGAACAATACTTAAGCTCAGGAAAGCGTTATACGGACTTCGGCGGTCGCTATTACTGTGGCAGAGATCCCTTATACAAGCCTTACGCACCCTCGGCTTCTAATAAGTGCCTTATAAGCCCTATTACTTCATTAAGGATGGAGTGATCCTTTTCTTCTACGTAGATAACATCGTCCTAACGTTTAACGAAAGGGATCGAGCTAACGCCCTCGCCTTAATTAAGCAACTGAAGCAGAGATACTAGCTTATAGGAGGAAAGGAGCTATAGTGGTTCTTAGGCATTAGAGTGCTTAAAGACAGAGAGAAGAAGCTTATTTAGCTCTCTTAAGCATTATATTATAAGAAGATCGCTAATCTAGCGTAAACTAAGTAAGCAGCGAGCACCTTAATGACTAAAGAAGAGCTCCTTCCGTTTAAAGGCTTAGCTAATAAAGCCGATATCGTGACCTACTTACGGAAAATAGGTTCCTTATTATACGTAGCGGTGATTACACGGCCCGACGTTACCTTCGCCGTATTTAAGTTAGCGCGCTTTATAACTAACCTTAAGCCTAAACACTAAGCCGCCGTAGATAGGGTGCTCTTATACCTGTAAGGAACGAAGTTCTTAACGCTTTAATATGGAGGAGAAGACGATTTCCGAGTCGCTAACGATACTTCCTTTACCGATAACACGGTTAATCGAAAGAGCTCTTAAGCTTACGCTATAAAGTTGTTCGGTAGGATGATTAAGTGGAGAGCTAATAAGTAAGAGACGGTTATAACGTTAATAATAGAAGCTAAGTGTTAGAAGTTACGGCTTACAGTGCACACGTTGTAATTAAGGTTAACTTATGTTATTCTTAATTAACTATTTAGCAGGCTGTTTCTAGCCGTTTTATAAGCTATATAAACAGGTTTGGAATGAAGAAAAGCATAATAGATTATCATTTTCCCGCGTTATAGAGCAGTCCTTCCATTTACGTTAAGCGCCGGCATTCCTTAAGCGTCGGCATTCCTTAAGCGCCGCATTCCTTAAGCGCCGCATTCCTTAGGCGCCCGCATTCCTTAAGCGCCCGTTCCACCGCTTCCGGCCTGCGGCCTGTTACGTAACATCCTTTCCTAAGGCACAGTTCAACTTATGCATCTAACACACCCCCTCAGGCAAGCCTATAAAGCGTGCCTGGACCTTTAAAGCTATTCCCAGTCTTCGTCCACGACCATTACGTCTTCTTAAAGCTCTCCTTTCTGCCGTTCAGTAATCCTTTCCTCGATGTCCTTCAAGTTTATCTGCTCCAGGAAGCTTTCCCATGCTCCCTTAGCCAGAGCCTTAGTTAAGCCATCTGCCATCATTTCTGCGCTCTTAGTGTAACAGACTGTGATCCTTCCTTCTTACACCTCTTAACGCAGCCAGTGGTTATAAATATCCACGTGCCGTAAGCTCATTTTAAGGGTTATGATTTCTACGTGGATCAGCCTAATCGTCTGTATATTATCACACTCGATTCGTATACGCGTGTTAATTTCGACTCTTAGTTCCTTAAGTAGTCGGCTTATAAATAAAGCTTCCTTTACGGCTTATGACAGTGTTAGGAGCTTAGCTTCTGTTATTAACGTTATAACCGTCTCTTACTTATTAGCTCTCCACCTAATCATCCCACCGAACAACTTCATAGCGTAAGCTTAGGAGCTCTTTCGATCGACCGTGTTATCGGTAAAGGAAGCATCGCTAGCGACTTAGAAATCGTCTTCTCCTCCGTATTAAAGCGCTAAGAACTTCGTTCCTTACAAGTATAAGAGCACCTTATCTGCGGCGGCCTGGTGTTCAGGCTTAAGGTTGGTTATGAAGCGCGTTAGCCTAAATACGGCGAAGGTAACGTCGGGCCGTGTGATCACCGTTACGTATAATAAGGAACCTATTTTCCGTAGGTAGGTTACGATGTCGGCCTTACTAGCTAAGCCTTTAAACGGAAGGAGCTCTTCTTTAGTTATTAAGGTGCTCGCTGCCTGCTTAGTTTGCGCCAGATTAACGATCTTCTCACAATATGATGCTTAAGAGAGCTAAATAAGCTTCTTCTCTCTGTCTCTAAGCACTTTAATGCTTAGGAACCATTATAGCTCCTTTCCTCTTATAAGCTAGTATCTTTGCTTCAGTTGCTCGATCAGGGCGAGGGCGTTAGCTCGGTCCCTTTCGTTAAACGTTAGGACGATGTTATCCACGTAAAAGAAAAGGATCACTCCATCCTTAATGAAGCAATAAGGCTTATAAGGTACTTATTAGAAGCTAAGGGTGCGTAAGGTCTATGTAAGAGATCTTTACTACAGTAATAGCGACCGCCGAAGCTTATAAAGCGCCTTCCTAAGCTTAAGTATTATGCTAGCCTTTCGATGTCTTAGCGGCATTTTTATAAACACTTCTTCGTCGAGTTTTACGTTAACGAAAGCGTTAACCGCGTTGTACTGCAGTAGCTTAAGGTCGTATCGTGCCGCAATCGCTATTAGCGTTCGGAAGGACCTTCCAGCTAGGGTTACTATATAACTGCTTATATAAGGGTTAAGGAGCTGTTAATCGCCTCTTATAACGAGCCTCGCTTTAACCTTATCGAACCTGCCATGCTTATTAAATTTGTATATATATACTTACTTACAGTTTAGGATCTTATGTCCTTTAGCTCTTAGGTCTTTAAAGCAGATTTCCACTTAAGACTTTATGTCCCGGTGGCTTCGTAAGTGTACTTCTTCTGCTTCTTTAAACTGCTTGCCTAAAGGGTGGTTCTTAAGCTCTCTATGGCTCTTTAAAGGTGGTGGGAGGTCTTTACGGTGCAGTGACCGAGGCTTCCTTAACAACCTTTCCACGATAGCTTTTATAAGGACCTTCTATCTTAAATTAACTACCTTTCTTACCCGGGTCCTTACGAAGAAGGCGCCCTGCTAGCATTCCGTGTAGTGCATTTTTAAAGCAGCTAAGGTATACTCTAACCTTAATTAGCTTACGCTTAGTTAGCTCTTAATGCTTATTTCCAGCCTTAATTAGCTTACGCCCAGTTATATTCTCTTAACATTACTGTTAAGAACCTTTAACCTTAATTAGCCTGCGTTACGGCTTAATTAAAGTATCGTCTTTTCTTATAACCTTAATTAACTTACGCTCAGTTAAGGCATTAAGGTTTATTTCCCTTCTTCCCGCCTTAATTAATCCACTGCTTCTTCCTTTTTTACAAAGCGTCCTTTAAGGTCCAGAAAGGGCGGCTTCTCCAGCGAGGTTATTATAGCTGCTAGCATTGCTGCCGGTAGTAAGGGTGGTGGAGTAAGAAGAAGCTTAAATCTGGCCTCTATATACTCTTTCGACCCTAACTAATCCTTAAAGCCTTAATTAACTGCTTCTTACAGTTTAGCATTAGTATTCTTAGTCGCTTCTTACGCCTTAAATTCGCTTTTTATAAAGTCCTTTAAGTCTCTTACTTCTTAAAAATCTTCCTTTAACGGTTAAACTTACTTATCTTAGTTTTCTTACTCTCCATTCTGTTAGAGCTATTCGGCTAAGGCTTCTAAATTAACTTGCCGAATATCGTCTCGCATTTTCTAAAGGTTCCCGTTAAAGAAGCTTTTCTTATCGACAATCACGTCTCTTATAACCACGACCTTATTAAGCGCTAAGTTCTAAATACGGTAAACGTTCGTCGAATTATAGCCGATCAGATAACCGATTCAGGCCTTAAGATTCATACGTTATTTACGGTTTTCCCGCTTCATAACTTCCGTAATAAAGGCGTAAGCTTTACAGCTAAATGTTTACAGGTAGGCTTAAGATAACTTCCTTTACTCCTTATCCTTTAAGTGAAAGCTTTCGATTAAAGTTTTCCATCCGTTCTTATATCTTAGCGTATAGTTTAACAGATATACCGCAGTTCTTAATATCTCTTTTTACAATTAGCTTAGGAGCTTTACTCCTACTCTCATTAAGCGTATCTTATCTGTTACCACACCCCTTAAGCGTTCAGCGCCGCCATTTAGCGCTTACGTATAAAGAGGTGAAGGCTCGATTCTAATGCTTTAAAGCTTAATAAAGTGTTTCACTTTAAGTTTAACAGTGACCATTTCGTTATCGCATTCGATAACTTTAACTTTAATCCCGTATTAACGTTCTAATAGGCCTAACAGGATTTTCAGCGCGGTGATAATTAATGCCGCGGTTCGGTCTTTTAAGTAAAAGTCCCACATATAGCCAGTTATGCGACATGTTATCAGCATTTAGCTAAAATAGCCTTCTTAATCTTCTTCGTAATCATAGAAATCGATCACTAGTCTTTCTCCTGCTCCCTCGCGTAGCTCCTTAAGGTAACGCCTTATCTAACGCTTCATTTTTCCTTATGCGCAAGCGTCACATTCTGCTGTTATAATGCCCTTAATTCGCACCCCTTAAGAACTATTAACAAGGTGCTCGAGAGCTCCTAGACCTAAGTGACTGAGACGGAGGTGCCATCTGAGCGTATCTGCTCCTATAGGCCTTCTCTTAGTCCATGTGTTAAATTGGTTCCTACGTGCGTAAAAGGTCGCTTTATTAACGTCTTTTAAGATGTACTTTATTACGAATTAGCTATGTTGTTCGGTTAAGGCGCATAGGACTAATCCGTCTGATCGTTTTAAGAGCGTGGGATTTAATCTGTTATCCCAGTAGAACCCTCTTTTACGTAGCTTTCGTAAGGAAACTAGGTTGTAAGTAATTTCTTCGCAGTACGCTACGTCGTATAGGCGTAAAAGTCTTTTTCTGCCGGCTAGCGTTTAAACCTTAATATCCACTTCGCCGTATCCTTAAATCGGTATTTAATGGTCGCTTGCCTAAATACAGTCGCTTAGCGCCGCTCTTTTAAACTTTAAGAAGCGGCTTATTTAGTTAAAGATGTAAAGGGTGGATTTAAAGTTAAGTATTGCCGAGTGTATAAGAGGGTAAGATTAGGTTATAAACGCTGCTCCCTTTATAGTTATAAAGCTTGCCTTAATCTTTACCATCCTCCTAAGCAGTTAAGAGCGCTTTAAAGAGTGCTCCTTCTGCTTCGAATCGTCGGTCGAGCTTATAAGATCCTCTTTCTTTATCCTTTTCTGCTTCCTTAACTCCTTAATCTCCTTCTTCAGCTTTTCATCCTCCTTAAGGGCCTTATCTGCCTGTTCTTATATCCTTTCGAAGGGTTTAAACCAGTTTAGGGCCAGCTTAAGGAACACGTAGTAGCATCTTTCCAGCGTGTGGTAAGGTAGCTTGCACGCACTGCACTTAAGCTTATCCCTAAACTTCTCGCCCATTAAGTGCTTCCTCTTATTTCTTCTTCCTCCTCTTTCCTTACGTTCTTCGTCGTCGCTAACGTCCTTATTGCGCTTATGGTTATGGAAAGAGCCCTTACCTACCTCGGGGCCGGTGCGGGTGTTGTTATTAAGGGTAAGTAATTTTCTGTTAATAGCGTTTATAAGATCGCGGTAGTTAAGAGTGCCGTTATCGATCTGCTCACGGTGTAACATGTTAAAAGACTAGATCCAGTACTCCTAACGTAGGTTAGCTCCCTTAATTGCCTTCTCGAAATCATTAAACTAGTCTTCAGTAGTCTGGACGTTAGGTACACCCTTTAACTTTGCCTAAGTGAACGCATGCTCCCAATCTAGAACCCACTTACTCATATCGCGCGGTTGCTTCATAAGCGGCTTAACTGCCTGCCAGTACTTATTACGAGCAATCTTTCTTTCCTCCGAATCTGTTACTCTTACTTACAACTTTAGGTTTACGTACCACTTGTTAAGGGTGCCCTTAGGTGGGCACGAAGTCTTAACCAGATGTGCGCTAATCGTTAAAACGACCTAATCCTTAAGACGTCTGACGCGCTCAATCTCCTTTTCGCAGTCTTCCTTCTCTTGTCTATATGTAGCCATAGCCGTCTGGTAGTTAGAACGGCCTTCTGCTATGAGCTCTGCAAAGCCCCTGACTGGGGCGCCTCTCAGTTCCAGCTCCTCTGAGGTCGTAGTTGCAGAGCTGTCGTTAACAGTGATTAACGATCCTCTTGTTAGGCGGCTTCCTAACGGCCGCCCTGATCCTGATCCTAATGGCCCTGCGGCTCCCGAGGGTCTTGGAGCCATCATCCTCTTCTCGAAGATGCCCACCTGGGGCTTTAACGGCATGGTGAGGAACTCCTCTCTC
>MU854144.1:0-10280 GCA_033297225.1 Diplogelasinospora grovesii | reverse complement strand
AGTCACCTGTTTTCCTCGGTTTACTTCCATTCCTCGGCTCACAACATGTATATATATTGAAGCCGTATTCAGGCTTCCAATCCTTCTTTCTTTCCTTCCTCAGAGGACTTCATCCATAGCAATTGACTACCTTTCTTGCCCACTACTGTCAACAGTTACGTCAGTCGCTAAAAAAGGCTTTTCACTTTCCTTTCACCGACACTTGACTTTCTTGCAATCGGCTGTCGAATAGTCAATTACATAGTGTTGGAAGTCACGGCCTACTTACGCACCAGGGTCAATTGTGTTTGGGTAGCTCAATCGTCGTATTGTTGATCAATCTACTGCTTTGTGTGTGTATCTAGGAGACTCGAAGTACTGGAAAACTCTACTTTCTTAGGGACCCTCGAAGACCCTGTAATCTGGCCTGAAACAACCTTTTCCCGCTCCCTTCACTTGCGCACGGCTTCCTTCACTTAGCACATTCGGCCTTTCTGGCTTCCTTGGCGCCAGGCCCAGATGGAGCGCTCCCGGACCACATGTCATGTGATCCCTCATGTGATCCACCAATTCCATGCGCTCCATAACACATCGATATCAATTCATTCATTCTTTCAAGATGTAGTATATGGCTTGCATTCGACCTACGTCTCAGCTTATAGCCTTAAAGGTTGTTGCTTCTCCCCTTATTCAATATACAAAATAGGGATTAAGAATAAGCAAACTAGCCTTCGAAAATGCACTTTCACAGCGATCTTACACGATGCAGGCAATTCTGACAGAAATTGATATCTGTGAATATCCATTGATCACGAATTCATCCAGACCTATTAAAAAGATAGCTATCCGCTGAAAAGCCGAAGAGCCAGGTTTGCAACTCAGTAAAAGCATCGAGGTCGTTCTTCTCTGTCGCCACCGTAATGTCTAGATTATGCCAGCCGTAAGTCCTCTTAGTGCCGATACCATTAGCGTCCAGCAATTCCCCCTAATGACGACTGCTGTCGAAATCGATCAGGACGAGTGTGCCATCGTAATCAACCATAATGTTCGAGGGTGTGATGTCGTTGTGGATAATTCCCAGCGAATGAATATATTTGATGCCTTCTGAGAGCTTATCGAGAGCCGGCTTTAATGTAACATCGATAACAGGACGGCCGCTCAGGAGAAATGCCGTCTTATTCAAGCACTCGGGATTGACTCTCTCGAGCAAAGTCATCTTATACCGCTTGAAGCAAAGCCCGTAGACCCGGCCTCGAACTTCCATACAACCAAAGTAACGACTAATGTTTGGGTGAGGATGCGTCTTAAGGAGTTCGTAGGTCTCAATCTCTCGAAAAATCAGGCCTTTAAGGTCGGATGCGCTATAGTACGCATGGATGCCCGGCGTTTTAATATGGCAGTCTTGTTCTGAAGCCCTTGTCCAAGTGGACCTCATAATAAGGCCACGATCTTCCGTCTCTAAGCGTTGCACAATACGGAGCTGGGAAAGATCGACTGGCAGCTTGGTTCGATTCTCCCACTCGACGAGGTATAGGACACCATCAACCTGCACGATGCCTTTGACGCAATGAAACCGTAGGTGTTTATCGACCAGCTTGAAGGCTTCCTTATGATCGATGATCTCCATGTTCTTTAAATTAAGGCTCGTGTGAGAATTCGTCGATAAGGATAGACCTGGGGAACATGTAGTCTAAGGGGGGTTGTTAAGACGTTTGCTATGCACGGTCCAATTTGTCACGTGATGCCGGATTCTCCGAGCCGAGTAACGAGGCTAATGTTTAGTAAATTGCGCTTATTACAAGGCCTCACTTGCACATTAAGCAGAAACATGCCGGTAAAGGCATTTATTTCCATAGGACACTACTGTTTAAAAGAAGCCTTTATAAATCGAACATATACCAAGCAACGTTCATTAAATAATTGCACCAATCCGACTCAGTAAACTTCCTCTCTCTTTCTAATCTCTACTTGTAGAAAAGAAGCTTAAGCTTCATTCCTTGTCGCTCATGATTTCGGCTCGTAATTAACGGAGGTAGGACAATCCTTCCTGCCACAATCGACAGTCTTGCGAGGGGTTCCGTTATCCACCGACGAGAAGGAACAGTAATCAACAGGTGGTTAGCAGGGCGGCTGATTTATCTGTAATCTGTTAAACATAATTAAGTGCCAACTCTTAAGAACGTTTATACCTTATATATTAGAATTGGGTTTCTAGGCCTTATGTATCTAGGAGTATATGTTCCTAACGAGATGGCTAATTAAGGACTTGGGTAATCTTCGCTCGAGGTATGTTTTCGCCGCTTTATACTTTGCCTGCTTCCCTTAGCTGGCTAATGTCGGCTTTAGTAAAATGCAGCACCAACGCTTGCGCTTGTAATAGGCCGTTCGGTTTAATGGACTTCGGTCACACTTCCTAAAAAGATTGCCTCCTAAGGCAGAATCGTATGCATGCATGGTATGCAAAGCGGGGTCTGAGTTGTTAAGCGAGCGGGATAACATGTGCAAACCGACGTGCTCTTCCTTACCTGGCCATCTCCTTACACGATCGTATATGCTTCACGACCAGCATTCTATATAAAGTATTAAGGTATTAGCTAAGTCGTACGCCAGACATTCTGTTAAGTATTACGTATCTAGGACTGGTATGTTCTGTCTACTTACCCTCGGGTTCCTAGTAACAGAGCCTCCTCCCGATGTTGTGCCTCCTTCATACTCTGTACACGAGATCTTGTCCTCGTTCAGCCCTCATCTTCCGACCAACATTTAAACGAATGGAACATCATCATGCAAACTAGTTTCGCCCACGTGTCTCGACGTCCAATTGCTTTCCCAGGGCGCGCAAGGTGATCCACCTCCAGCCTCCCCAGCCTCCAGTCACGCCATTCGTGCAGACAACACTCGTCCTCTATTAGCCGTGCCCAGATGCTCACAGCTGATCGACCACCACACTCCCAACCTCCCGGCCTCCAGATGTCCAGTCGCGCCGCGCGGAAGTGTCCAGGTGACCTTCACCCCCATTCGTTGCGCAGGCCCGAACGCGAAGTCTGGAATTATGAGTCATCTACCTACGCAGGTAGTATTTGTACTACCGTGAAGTGGCACTCTCCTTGTTAAGGGTATTGGAAACTTATCTGGAGATAGTGTGGCTGGGTGGGGATTCCAGGGTAGTGGGATTGGTCCGCGTCGCCGTCTCACGAGGCAACCTGCAGAATCACAACGTCTTGTTGGACATGTCAACCTCAAACACGGCGTGCGATGGAACTTTTGGACGGTCATTTCCTAAAGATTCAGTCTGCATAGACACCTGCACTATCCTCTCCGTCTCCGTCCTCTGGATTCCACGGCACGCCTTGTCACGCGTCAGCCGCGTGCTTTTCGATCGACCCACCGTATTTTTCCACCTTCTGGAACTCCACCATGTTATACTTGCCGTCGTTCCAGATGATTCCTTAGCGTAACGTCTAAGCTGGAACAACTGGCTGTCCAGCCACTCAATCTGCATCCCACGCTCCTGATGGTCTCAAATATTGGTGGCGAATTAGCCTGGGTTGGCAATTGCGCAACCCATGGTCTGGCATAGCTAACTGGCAGTGAGTCATAATTAAGTTGATACTAATCTAGGAGCGTCCAACATGCATACGCGGAGCAATTTGGACCTCTTCAAGGGTCTGTGTGCACAGGATGTCCCGTCCAATACATCGATCACGACAGAACGGCCTGCTGAGAGCCACAAATGTGATGGCGGCTAACGATTGGCTGTCGAGCACCCTCCATTCGTGCGGTGTAAGTACGGACCAACGAAATGGCTGGGCAGTGCGTTAGCCTCCTATGCTCGTCGCCGAGACCTTTTCCGGCTGTGTGTTAATGCGGCTGATCCGCCGGAGTGATTCGCTAGTTGCGTTGTCGCTCATCCAAAACATCAACAACTGGGCCGATCTATGTCGCGACGCCGTGAGCTTCGGCAACATAATGAGCTACCTCGAGGTCCAGCTTGTCCCGCGTGTCGTGAACCCACGCGCCTGGTAGCAGAATCACCTGTCTAAGCATCCCATACGGTCCGCTATTCAGACGTGCCGAACTTGCTTTTACCACGATGAAACAAAAAGGCTGCATGTTAGGCTAGCCATAAAGGAAAGAAGGCAACTGAAGTCGTGGTGTTAGTAGGATATAAAGGGCTTCCATTAGCCGATCCGGCAAACTAAGAGTGCTAGCGCTTAGCTCTTTCTCATCCATGTTGCATTATGGCTAGCTATTAATAAGGTCTGCGTTATGCAAGGTGACCCGTCCCCCGCCGCTACCCGTCGTCATTCCATGCATATTTCATTACCTTTACCACGTCACATTCTAAAAACGGCGAGCTGCAGCTAGGGCTTGTTGCACTTCACAGAGGCCATAACAGCCTCCATATGATAAGGATGTAACGTCGACGATAACATAATTAAAACCCGTGAGAGCTACTTAATTAACATCTTTATTTCGTATAATGTTAGCGGATGCAATATAGTTTCCTAACATATTCAACCACTTAATACAACCCGTTAAGCATGTTAACTATTACAATCGACTAGTTTAATAAACTGCCGAGGATTAAAGGCTTAAAGCTTCAGCGCTTTAAAGACGGCTATTATAAGAGAATTAAGTACCTTAAGCTCCTTAAGCTCCTTAATAAATCTAACGACGAGGAATAATTACCGAATAAAGACTATAGCTATATCTTTAAAGTACGGATTAACGGGGAGCTTTACGCGCTAAAAATTATACGTCTCGGAACATTTACTACTTATTAAAAACTAATAGTAACCAGTTTCGATTCTTCGACGTAGGAGAGACTCTTATAACGCTAGATCCAGCTAGCAGAAGCCGCGTATCCTAAGAGGATATCGAGGGCTATAAAGACCTATTTTACGTGGAATGTCGAGCGCTAGTTGAAGATATGGTTGAGATAGACCTTAAGATTATAAAGAAGTTAATAGCATTAATACGGCGAGAGCTTAAGGCTTTAAATAATCTGCGAATATACGTTATGGATGTAAGGTGGAGTAACTATAAAAGGAGGCATTTAGTGGATTTTAGTTCGGCGTGAACGGAGCCGCATTTCGAGTTCCATAAGGACGTTAATTCGGAAGAGGATATTAAGATTAATAAACAGATTGACTTAGCAGCTTTTAATAAGATGGTGAAGGAGGAATTGGGTATAGACGTGTTGGTGAGAATAGAACTGAATCCAGATTTCATTACGTGGTTAATAAATGTGAGGGGCACCGGAAGTGAGTTTAACATTGTGGCACATTACGGGGAGAGATAGGAGTGTGTAGGTTTACTGCCTTATTAAGTTCGTTTATAGAATTTAAAATGGTTAAAGCCGGAGAACAGGATAATAAATCTTAAAGGCTTACCCATTAACTCTACGATGTTTGCGATTTTAAACGATAGTTCTTCATTCCAGAAGTCATTTAGCGTGAAGATAATGTCATCTTCCGTTTGCTTCGCTGCTACACTAAAGGGGAAGACGGAGACTCGGCTGAGGCAGGGACGGGGGCGTTTAAGGAAGGAGAACGAGCCAAGCATGCGTTCTGCCGTGGGAAAGAAGAAACCAGCGAGGACACCCGCTCCAGCCGGGACTAGCAGGGCTGCGGGAACAAATGCGCCGGGTGTGCCCCGGCGACGAGGGAGGCTGGGGAAGAATGATATGGAGTGATTCCCCTATTTACCTCGGCGTCGACGGAACTTAAGGGCGAATACGAGGTCTTTCTTGTCTTAGGGTTCCGTGTTTATCGTCGGTGGGCAGTAGGGCGGTAGTATAGCTGTTACAGGATAGACCTATTGGTTAGCTGGATCGCCTGGTTAAATGGCCCAGTTAGGCCTGACAAGCGTGCTAGTAGCGAGTTGTAGGTTATAGTTAGACTATTTCAGCTTATATCGTCTCCTTGATGCTTCGACTATGTGAAGGTTATCCCGCTGTCCATTAAGCCTCTCTACTAAGCTAAAAGGCATCTGCCCTCAACTCTTTGGCTTCATCGATGTTAACCTCTTTAGGGCAGACCGCCCGGCTCATCATCTGTACACGGTATTCGAAGGTTTTAGGTAGGCTTACAAACCGGTTCGGCGTATAACAACCTAGGGAACTATTTTTAACATGCGTCCCGTGGAACCCTAGCGAAGGACAAACTAAAAGACACCGCATGCTAAACCCCTTACCTTAACCATCGAGTCTTTACAAGTGTAAGGAATCGCTATAATTCATCTCGAGGAGGCTAAAGTGATTCTAATGCTGAAACAGAGGGAAGAAACAGACGAGATGATCCTCCGGTACGGCGACGGCGGCCCGCCAGAGTATTCTTGCAGGGGCTGGGCGCGTCTAAACTTGGGTCATCCTCTAATATTTCAGATGAGCCCTCGCTGATCGTGGTGTCGCTGGACTCTTAAGGAAAAACAATGGACGAACAGGGCTTAAGTCCTGTACCGAAATTTCCTTTAGGCCCGCGACAATCGTGATATCGCTGGGCGTTAGGGTCGGGCATCGTCCCGATAGTTTGGGTGAGTCGCTAAGGGTCGTCGAGCTCGAGTCCTGTTCCGATATTTCCTTGCCGAACGCATTAGTGGGCGTCGAGCTCCGGTGTCCCGGTTCATTGTGATTGTGCGAAACCATCGGCATCACTCGGTACGTGTTACCTGTCATAGTCGGCCTGGGACAGACTGTCGTGCACTCCTCCGTCCACACCACTAAGCACAACTCCGGCGGCGGAACTCGCTGCGGCTGCGGGGAAAAGATCGAGCTCGGCTTTAGGTTAACGAGGAAACATCTCGTTGCCGCTATATATAGAGATAAAGTGCACCTAAAGGGAAAAGTGATTTTGGTGAACTGGGACATCGTCACACTTTGTGCCTGTAGACAAAAGCAAGGACGGGGAGAGACTTGAACTGCTCGTTTCATGGTCACTTCCTTACAGCTCTCACACCTATAACTTCCGTCGCCGTTCGTACAAGTTACTGAAAGCCTGCTTCCACTGGGCTACCTCCTTCTCTAGCGAGTGTTTCTCTTCCTCTAGCGAGTGTTTCTCTTTCTTTAGGTCACGTATAGTCTCCTTGTCATTTCGACCCTGATCCTCATATCCCTCAATAACACGGGTTCCCATCACCTTATCGATAGCTAGCATAAAAGCCTTAGTGTTTATCTCTGCAGGCATGTTGGGCCAGAATTCCTCCATCTTCTGCTCGAGTGGAAGATGGGGGATTCCTGTGTGATAGGTCACCATACCGTTGCCGACTCCGAGGATGGTAATCCCCCAAGGCTGAGCAGCGGAGGTCCAAGACAACAACGCAAGTCTGATGAGCATCCGTTGCGTAACGTCATTCGTGGAAGATGCTGCCAGAAGTTTGCTCAGCATTGTCAAAGCGGTTGCTTTATCTTCCGTGCCGAGTTTCGGCAAACTGCAGACTGGGCAGGTTGACTTGGCTTGTTGGAATCGTACGCCCCAGCTGCATTTGTGGCCATTGGCATCGGGAAGCGGTTGGGTGGGCAATCGGGCGCTCGGGTGGTGTACCTAAAATTTCTGACGAGAAGTGTCTGCCATCGCTAGCAAACATCGGAGACGATTTCAAACGCGTGCGCTGGTTTTTCCGGCGAGGGTTCTTGGCTCTTTTGTCCTGAGAAAAGGAGCCGATGGGGAACCACAACTGCGCTGTCTCGGACGCGGACGGCTAGGTGATTGCACGTCTTCATCTCATTGGTTATCGGTCACACGCAGCCACACGCCCGGCAGCGGGTCCACCAGCCATGCGGCGGGTGTGGAGCATGAGGAACGTCTGGGTGACACCTGAAAGAGGGAAAGATGGACATGGGCCGCCTAGTGGCCCGTGTATAATGTGAAGAACAGTATAGATAGATCTCGGCCGAACCCGAGGAGATAGAGAAATCAACCTTCTTACCAAGTATTTTGGAACTCATTGCTATAAGTGTCATCACAGTGTGGTTTTATGGCGACCAACCCAGGGGATGTGTCGTCCCACTCGAGACAAGCCTGGACACTTCGTGGACATTCGGATAAGACAGCCCTCCGGCTTAACGGCCGGATCACTGCAAGATCCGTGAAAATACCAGCCAAACACGGGCTGTGAACCAACTGCTCATGAGAGTATGCACTACACTGGCGGACACCTTCTACGACAGACTGGGACGCTGGTTGACACCTACTTGACAAGCCTGGACACAAACCCCATTTTTGGGGAATGCAGACGGGTTTTTCTACAAATCTTACGACACCGGTGGACACCATCAATCGCGACACGACACTGATTCATTTGGCCGGACTTGTGTGGGCGTCCCTTTTCATTCTGGGCCCGGCGGGGTGCATGGCAGGTACATTGGGTGCTGGGTGCGCATTGCGTAGCCAGGTATCTACCCCGCACGAGCGAGCAAGGGCGAGCGCCAAAAAGAAACCAGAACCAGTGGGTCGCACCGCACTAAAGTCACTTTCTAAAAAATCTGGCGCTTTTAATCGACTCGACGGCAAGAGCAGGTCTGCATTTCGAGGGAAGTCAACACTCAGAAAATTCGCGCACTTGCCTAATAAAAGACGTTGGGAAACATAACACTTAGAAAAATTTGCGTAACTGCCTCGACAGAGGACATTGGGGAAAGTTAATAACGACACCACCGAACCTAACGATGCAGACATATAAAGAGGACATGCCCAGGACATAAGACGGGAAATTTCCTCTTCTTTTTCTCTGTCTTCGAATCGAAAATCTACACTGTATGCACATAAACCCCCCCCCTTTCTTTTGTGTTTCTACATTAACATATACAATCTGCACCCTTAGTCATTATCTTAGCCTGTTCGTTAAACAATTCGGCCCGGACCTTCTTCTGCTAACATACGTCCGTCTGGTACATCCTGGGTGGTTTAAGGTACCTCTCAGTACACATTGAGGCAGGAGAGGTACTTAGCCTGACTTTGTTTGAGTGAGAAACCGACACTACCTCACTGGAAAGTGTCTCACACTTAGTGTCCCGGGTCGGGAACGAAGGTACACTCGGGTACTGGTGGAGCCAGTCGATGTACATACGCACTTAACCTATGCAATCCGACTCCAGCCCAGATATATCGCTAGAGGGATACAGTCCGACACGCATCACAGACACCTCACCGGCTAAGACCAATTTACCAGTCCCGTTAGAGCTAGAAATCCAGCTATGAAATCTGGCCTTGTTAGCACCGATTGGACACACTTATCCTTCGGAGGCAACAATGCTATACTTAGCAACGGCACCGAATACAGATCCAGGAGTGGACTTAGAGCTGTCTTCTGACACAGTGGGACTGACCCCATACTCCGCGGAACAGGTTGACAGATTTGCTGAACAGTGGGACTTGCTCACCCCCCCCATCCCGGCACACACAATTCCTCTACCCCCTTCTCCACCCCCAGTCTCGCCGACAGCATTACCGTGGTTGGTCCCAGCACCATTATCTTTAAAGTCAGTAACCAAGATAGAGTGGCCCGTCTTTTATGGACATAAAGGGGAGTTAGCAAAACGTTATGTTAAGCAAATCAACGCTAACCTCCTTTTAAGCGGCATCACAGACCCGGCCGTAATAATCACAGTGCGAGAGGCAAAATTCATGCAAGGACTGCGTAAGGATGCACTCATATAGTCACGACACGAGGTCCCGGAAGGGACTGAAGAGGATTGGTTAAAGTTGGAGGAGCTATTCTTTAAAAGGTTCCCCGAGGAATCGCATGGATTAGCGTCGGAATGTGTTACTCTTATAAACGTGGTGCGATTTGCACGTACCGAAGGAGAACCATTAAAGGATTACATTAGAAGGGCGGATAAGATGTATCTGAAACTGATAAGGGAGGACTATCGGAAAATGCTGGCATTAACCCTGTTGACAAATATGCTGGACGGCGATAGTGGAAAGCAAGTGCAGTCGGATACGGAGGTTCGATTAATGGTAATGGGAAAACTACGTATTTAGGATGGGGGACGATAAGAACTTACCGATGATTGCACGTACCGGGATATGGTAAACACGATGTTGTTAATCATTAAGAAGGGGAAACAGATCCTGGTTGATTTAGACAGCGAAGATGGGTGTGGTTATTCGGGCTAGTGTGGACATAATTAGAAAAGCATTACGAACCTTATAAAAGTTCTGTTTAAGTTGATGTCACGCAGAAGCGGGAGCTGCAAAGTAAACTTGCTGTGAGAAGAGCGCTTCAGAAGTATTGATCAGAGTTCCTTAATTGATACAAAAGAGAGTGAGCGAAGCTCGCAGTATATATACATGACA
>MU854143.1:0-10647 GCA_033297225.1 Diplogelasinospora grovesii | reverse complement strand
ATAAAATAATTCTTATCAAATAATTAAATTTAATTACCTATATATATATAATATAAAGTGTTAAGCTATCGTATATAATACCTTACTTCCTTATATTAAGCTAAATTAAATGGAGCATTCTACTTATATTAAGATAAGTAAAGCTTCTAATAGTTTTTACTAAACGATTTATAAAGGCCGCCGTATAAGACGCACTTTAAAACCACCTTATAATAGCTATTATAATAGTGTCCTTCCTTAACTCACTTTACACACACTTAAGGATTCTTACATTAAAAGGACTTATGTTTAATCTACTAGCAATTATAATATTACTCCGGCTGCATCCGATGCTTAAATACCCTTATGTATCTTAATTCTCCTCCGGCGTGGAAAAAGCCTTTATTTAAGAGCCGCTTAACATCGCTTCCTTTAATAACATATATTATTATAAAACTATATACCTTTACGCTGTCCTTTCGACTTAATTAAGTTAACTTAATAATCTGGACCTCGTTCTCCCGGCTTAAGGCTTCCATTACTCTTATTAGGACCTTACCTTCGCGATTAAAGATAATTATATAATTAACGTTATTTATTTTAACGGGGTATAACTAATCTTAAAGGACTCTCGTTTTAAGCGCTTTCTTAACCTTAATACCATCCTTAATCTTCTTTAGCTCCTCTTTATTCCTACTTATAACTTATTAAATGGAGCGTATAAAAGTGTAAGTAAGGATTACGGGTTAAAGCACGTAACTATGGTTTAAAGGAGCGCTCCATTAAACTAAGGCTAATTAAGCATAGCTTACGGAGTAGTCCGTAATATGGGACGACTTGCTGCATTCACGTAACGGTTACATTATAATTCGATTAAGTTTTATAAAGTTCCTTAAAGAAAGCAGTATTTATAGCTTTTTAATTATAGTTTAAAAGCAGTAGATTAATTAAGAAGAAGAATATTAAGATTTTAATACTAAATAAGAACTTTTATTTAATGTGTTATAAGCTATACTTTTAACAGTTATAAGCCCGGCTCGTAAATAACTTTTAACTGCGTTATAACATACTATTATTCATCGCTTATAAGCGCATCTTTAAGTACTTTTATTACTTTATTTAAAATCTAAAATTTAGAATTTAAAACTTAAAGTAATAATATAGCTACCGTTAACGATATAAAGATTATCCTTAAGAGCTTAAACTAATGGGAAGAGTGGAATGCTTAATTCGAATTTAAAGCGAACGCTATAAGCTTATAGGTTAAGATCGACTTAAACGCCTTATTAAAGAAGCTATTTTTAATAGCCTTTAAGCGTCCCGATACAGTTAACTTCGAGAAAAAAAGTATTATCGTTAATAATCACTCCCGCGCTTTAAATGGTTTATTTAAAGGTAGTTTTACTACGATAAAAGAAGTCGACTTAAGCGGTACTTTAGCTAAGAACGTTAACGAGCTTACTATATTTAGTCGAGCATTATTTAACATCGCTTAAAATATATATTATAAGGATAATCGTAACTATAAGAACGAAGTTAAAGACATTTAAACGCTTAAAGATTAAGTCACTTTAACTGTTAGCTCTTATTTATTTAAAATTACGTGTAAAGCGTTAATAACGATTAATATTTAATACGTAAGATTAAAGGAGTAAGTAAGAGTAACGGAAGTAATAACTGCGAAGAAAGTAAGAGATAAGTATAAGGCGGTTATTAAGTCTTTTAATAAAACGTTAAGAGACATGCTTTATTAAATTACGGCTTAAGAATAAATAATTAGCTTAGCTTAAGAGAAGATAGTCCTTAACGTGCAGTATTTATAACATTAATTTAATAACTTTATAAAAGCAGTTAAAGGAAGTAAGTGGGAGATATAGTGCTAATTATATCACTTAGTTTACGATATTAAGATCGAAAATAATTAACTTACTTATCGAAAGCTTAATAATGATTTTATAAAAGAAGTTAAAAGCTATACATTTAACTTATAAAGAAAGATTAATAAAGGAAGCTCGTTTAGTCTTATATACTTAGGAGATTAAGCGAGTGATAAAGAGAAAGAGACTCGACAGTTAATAAAATAGTTAATAGGAGGAAGAGGTAAGAGGAAGTACTTAAATAGCGATAAATTAAGGTGCCGTGCATATAAGCAGAAAAGCCACCCTCTTATAAGATGCTACTACGTATTTTTAAACTTTAAGCCTTCTTAGTTTATAATTAATAACGATATATAAAAGGTCGTAGATTTAGCTTTTAAGAAAGATAAGGAACTTAAAAAGGAAGTTAAGATGCTTAAAAATAATAAGAAAGTAAAGAAGCTAAAGGAAGAGGATAATTTAAAGGCTTTAAAGCTTAAGAAGGAGTAGTGTTAACTGCTAAGGAGGATAATAAAGATTTAAGTAACCTTTATAATAAGGGTAGTATATAACTATCCTTTAATACATTCGGCTATCCTTAACTTTAGTTTTACCCTTTATATCTTTAACTAAATAAGCTGTTTTCTTAACGTAAGGAGAGCTGCGTTAAGCGACTATATATAAGTGGGAGATCGTTAAATTCCGATCTTAAGTTATAAAGAAGTCGATATATAGGTTAAAGTTAATAGCGGCATTAAAGTGCTGCGCTTATACGACGTGGCTTATTATAAGGAAATTACGTGCAACCTAATTTCTTTAAGATAACTGCGTTAAAGAGGTTTCTATTAAGATAATAAGTTAAATTTAACGCTCCTTTAAATGTTAAATGGATTAATTATATGCATTTTAACTGAAAAATACGACTAATTTATTATTAAATATATCTTAAAGGACTTTAATAAAGCAGCCTTCTTCGCGCGTAAAAACAAATTTAACACTTAAATTAAAAGACTATTAAGCAGGGCCGAGGCAGTTACGTAACACCTTCGCCTTAACTACTTAAGCTTAAAAGCATTTAAGCACTTAGTTAACTGTTCTTAAGGGGTGCGCCTTAAGGGCCCTCGCACCTTTAAATGCAACGTATGCGCCTTTAGGAAAATAAAGCACTAAATATAACGTTAGCTTAAAGAGCTGCGCGAGGCCGTAAGAGAGCGAATAGTGATAAATTTCTATAACTAGTTAGAAAACAGATAAGGTTATAATAGCTTAATGTTAGTTAACTGCTGGAAGACTAGTTATTATTAGGACCTTTACTTATAAAACAGAACTTTAAAAGCCATTATCACGGTGCTACAGGTGCTCTTTAAAGCGTTAAAGCGCTAATATAAGATTAAAGTTAAGGTTATTAAGTGTAATAATGAAATCGTTACTATTAAACTATAAGTTAAGCAGTTTATTAAGCTTTAAAGCGTTAACTTAAGCCTTTACCTCCTTATATATAAGCGTTAAATAGCGGAGCTAAACGCTTAAAGGGTATAGTAAAGGATAAGGTGCGCTTAATAAGAATAAGCTTAAGGCTTTTAAAGGAGCTATAAAGGGAGATTGCGAAAACGGCAGTATACCTAAAGGATAAGGTGCGCTTAATGAGAATAGGCTTAAGGCTTTTAAAGGAGCTATGGAGGGAGATTGTGAAAACGGCAGTATACCTATTAAACCGCACTCCTCGTTATAGAACTAATTAAAAGACGCCGTTCGAATGCTTCTACTTAAAGGATAGGGAGCAGCGTAAGCCAGATTAAACTTACTTTAAGACCTTTAGCTGTAAAGCCTTTATAATAATTACGGAAGTAATAAAGAAAGAGAACCGGGTCGAGAAGATAAATTTTAAAGCGTGAATCGGTTTCTTAATTAGTTATAACTCCACGAACGTTTATAAGATTTAGAATTTAAAGACGGGTAAAGTTATTATTATAAGAGATGTAATATTTAATGAAAGTAAAACCTTTAATAGCAATTTAAAAAGCTTAAAGGATAACATTCGTTAAGTTAATTTAAAAGTACTTACGAGTATACTTTAAGAGTGTTCCATTCTTAAAGATTAAAAAGAGTAAGTTTAACTTATATAGGAAGAGTTTTAAAAAGTCTGAGATTTAAAAGATCTTAAAGAAAGAGAGCTAAAGGTTAAGCCGTTAAAAGGTTATAACCACTAAGATACTAAACTATAAGAAGCGGTTAATTAAGGCGTTAAAGAACAAAGTGATAAGCTTTACATAAAAGTAAGGTTTAAACCCTTTTTAACTCCATTACCTTCACTACTAGCTGCAATGCTTACGGCTATAATTAAACTGTTAAGGAAGCTGCTCTAATTAAAGTAAAAGCTTAAGGGACGCCTTAATGTAACGCTAAGAGTAATGGACTAATTAAGGTAAGTAGACTTAATGAGCGAAGAGCTCGGAGGTAATTCACCCATTTTTACGGAAGATAATCTTTTAATTGGATCGGGTATAGCTATAAGCGTTAAGGAACTGTTAAATAAAAGGTAGTAAGGACCCTTAAAAGAAAACGTTAAAGGCATTAAAGAAGAGCTTTATTTAGTTGCTCTTAAAGTCCATTACTTAAATTGTTAGTAAGGTGCTTTTTACGTAGGTACGAGAGTAAGTGTGATAAAAACCTTAGAAAGAAGAAAGAAGTACCTTATAAGAACCTAAATAAAGAAACTATTAAAGAAGAATCCTTACGCAGTTTATAAGAACGATCTTAAGCCGGCTCTTAAAAGCCATAAGGAACTCGAGAATCACTTAATAGGTGCTTTATTTAAAGAAGCAGAAGAAGTGCACTTATAAAGCTATAAGGAAATAAAGTCTTAAGTGGAAATCAGTTTACGGGATCTAAGGGTAAAAGGCTATAAGATCCTTAATTGTAAGTAGGTGTACGTGTACAAATTTAATAAGTATAGTAAGTATAAGAAGGCGAAGGCGAGGTTAGTTATTCGAGGTGATTAATAGCTCTTTAATCCTCACGTAAGCAGTTATGCGGCAACCCTCGTTAAGAGATCCTTTTAAACCCTAATCGCTATTACGGCGCGCTTCGACTTAAAACTACTGCAATATAATACAGTTAACGCTTTTATTAACGTAAAACTCGATAAAAATGTCTTTATAAGGATGCCTTTAAGCCATCGAAAAGCTGGTACAATTCTCTAGCTCCGAAAGGCTCTTTATAAGCTTCGACGGTTGCTATTACTTTAACAGAGATCTCTCACTTAAACCTTACGTATACTTAGCTTCGAAGCAGTTCCTTATAAGCCTTATTGCTTTATGAAGAATAAAGTGATCTTATTCTTTTACGTTAATAACATCACTTTAGCGTTTAAAGAAAAGGATAAAGTAGTTGCTCTTAAATTAATTAAGCAACTAGAAAAGAGATATAAACTAACTAAAGGCAACGAACTTTAATAGTTCTTAAGCATTAAAGTGCTTAGAAATAAGAATAAGAAGCTTATTTAACTCTCTTAATCTTTATATATTAACAAGATCGCTAATTTAGCGTAAATAAAATAGACAGTGAGTAACCTTACGAGCACCCTTATAGCGAAAGACGAGCTCCTTCCATTCGAAGGCCTTGTTACTAAAGCCGACATTATGAACTACTTAAAGAAGGTAGGTTTATTATTGTACGCAGCGGTGATTATAAGGCCCGACGTAGCCTTTGCCGTCTCACGGCTAGCGCGTTACACTACGAACCCGGGACCTTAACACTATACGGCGGCCGATAGGGTGCTCCTGTACTTAAAGGAAACCAGCCATTTAGCACTCTAATACGGAGGAGACGATGATTTCCGAGTCGCTAATAATGCATCCTTTGCTGACAACAAGACCGATCGTAAGAGCTCCTAAGCCTACGCTATAAAGTTGTTTAGTGGAATGATTAAGTGGAGAGCTAACAAGCAAGAGACGGTTATAACGTTAATAACAGAAGCAGACCATTATTATAAGCAGCTAAGGAAGCGCTGTTTGTAAGCAGGCTGCTTAAAGAATTAGGTATTAGTTTAAACGATAACCGCATTAAGATCGAATGTGACAACATGCAGATGATCCGCCTGGTGACTGTAGAGATCGCTACCCTTAAAACTAGCTTACGGCACGTTAATATTCACAACCATTAGCTTCGGCAAGAGGTGCAGAACGAAAAGATCACAGTCTGTTACATTAAGAGCGTAGAGTTAATAGCGGACGGCCTGACTAAGGCGCTCCTAAAAGGAAGTTGGGAGAGCTTCATTGATCAGATGAATCTGCAGGACATATGAGAGCTGCTTGTTGAAAGAAGGAAGGAAGATCTCGAGGACCTAATGGAGGAAATGTTTGATGAAGGAGATGACTAGGAATAGTCTCATCTACAGGCAGGTCAGGCACGCCTTATGGGCGTCCCTGAGGGGGTGTGTTAGATGGAGCGCATGAAAGTGCAAGCAGGGATCACGTGTGGAAGCACGTGACCATGGTTCGGAGGAGCGCTCCATTGAACCAAGGCCAATTAGGCATAGCTTACGGAGCAGTCCGTAGTATGGGACGACTTGCCGCATTCACGTAGCGGTCACATCATGGTTCGATTAGGTTCTACGGAGTTCCTTAAAGAAAGCAGTATTTGTAGCCTCCCAATTGTAGTCCAGAAGCAGTAGATTGATCAAGAAGAAGAATACCAAGATTGCAGTACCAAACAAGAACTTCCATTTAATGTGCTGTGAGCCATACTTCCAACATAACTCTTATATAGCTAGTATTTCTTCCATCCCTGGTTACTGTAACACAGCGCCACTTAAGCTAGTCCACGGATACTCGCATTTCCTGCTCGATGGTCTTACGAAGTGCAGCTAGCGTAGCTTCTGCAATGTGTTCCTCTGGCACCCTGGATATATCTACCGTGCAGAATGCAGGCTCCGGGGTCGGCGACCGAGGTGTGGAGGAGCTTGGGGCGATAGTGCTACCGGGAGGCGTGGTTCTGGCAACATCGGCATAAGATAGGCTAGCTGATAGTGTTCCTTAAGCTGCCGTCACGGCATCCAGCTGTAGTCTGGCATGGTCTAATTCGCCGCGCACTTAAGTCAGCTGCTCGTGCACTTACGACAGTTCTTAGGTCATCTTGGCGGCCGTCTTAACAACTTCTTCGGTCATCCGGTCCCTAAGCATTGTGAACTGTAGCTGAAACTCTGCCTTTATGATTTCCATTTTCTTATTAAAATCCTGGTCCAGGAGTTGTTTCAGGCCTTAGATAGCATCAGTCATTTAGTCGGCCGCCGCAGTGCTCCTCTTGGTTTTATTGCTCCTCGACACTCCCTCACTACTTTCCTCTTCCCAGTCCATACCGCGGTCTTGTCGCACCGATTCTATCGCCCTCACCGTCCTCATCCTCTTGCGCTGGGGGCGGCGATGTCCCCCTCCTGGGATGTCCGGGGATGTCCGGGGATGCGCAAACCATGACGTCTGAAGCGGGGCTCGCCGCACCAGACATCTGCCACAACTGGCTAATTCCCAGCTAAATATCCCAAAGTTAAGTAAAATCAGATTAATGAATAAAGACTAAATAAAACAGCCGGAAATGCTCTCCGGGTGAGAGGTGTGGCAGCCACGGGAAACTTGGAAGTTTAATTTTCAAGATACGCTAGAGGCCTCTATTGACACCGTCAACACACGCGGTGATTGGCGGCTCCGAGCGGGGTGGGGTGCGGTGCGGTGGTGCTGTGGTGTGACTCCGCCCAAGCGTCCACTGACCGCATCATATTTCCCGCAAAGTTGCTCAAACTCGCCTCTTCGCAAAGATAAAGAGCCTATCCCACCTGTATAAAGATCGACTAGGACGTGACGCTGGAACACACAACAAAGACAACACCTTTTCAGACCACCAAAGCTTCCCCTAACAACCTCTGACGAAATCAGAGATTAACATGTCGACGTCTCTTAACCCCCCTAAATACAAAGCGGCCGTCGTCCAGGCAGAGCCTGGCTGGTTCGACCTCGAGCTCTCCACCCAGAAGACCATCGACCTCATTAACGATGCCGGCTCGAAGGGCTGCAAATTGATTGCCTTCCCGGAGCTATGTATTACTCCCCGTCCATAAATCCGTCCATCCTCCCTCTCACTTCCTCCCTTTCCCTCTGACATAGAGGGATCGGGTGCTGAGCGAACGTGCCACACAAAAAGACGCTTGTTGGATCACTTCCACGGCGAAACGTTCGTTCAACACCTGCGTTCGCTCAGCACACGATCAGTCTACCTCCGATTAATCGATGATACTGACATTCATGCAAAGGGATTCCTGGCTACCCCTTCTGGATGTGGAAATACTCCTACCCCGACACGCTCCACCTCCTTAAATCTTACCGTCAAAACTCCCTCCCTTCCGACGCCCCGCAGATGCAACGTATCCGCGCAGCTGCGCGTAAAAATTCCATCTACGTCTCCCTCGGATACTCGGAGATCGACTTTGCGTCTTGCTACATTGCGCAGGTCCTCATCTCTCCCGCCGGCAAGATCCTTAATCACCGTCGAAAGATCAAGGCTACCCATGTTGAACGTCTCATCTTCGGCGATGGCACTGGGGAATCCTTGGATTCGGTCGTCCAGACGGATATCGGAAGGGTTGGCCATCTGAACTGTTGGGAAAACCTCAATCCGCTCTTGAAAGCACATTCTGCAGCACTCGGAGAGCAAGTCCATGTCGCCGCCTGGCCGCTGTACCCGCCGGCTAGTACGCTGAAGCATCCAGACCCTTACACGAACGTTGCAGATTCGAATGCGGATATTATTACACCGGCTTATGCGATCGAGACGGGCACTTTCGTGTTGGCACCATTCCAGACGTTGTCGAATGAGGGAAATAAGAAGAATACGCCGGCACATTTATGGCAGGAGGGAAAGGAAGCTCCAGCGTGCGGATTTTCAAGGGCATTCCGACCCGATGGACATAGGTTATGTCCAGACCCGGATCCCAGCTTTGAGGGGTTGTTGGTGGTGGATATTGATTTGGACGAGAGCCATTTGGCTAAGGCGTTGCTTGATGTGGTAAGTAATACCACCGCAACTGTTACTACGAGCCGTCGGATATTTGAAGGAATACCAGATGTTGGATTGGGTTGCTAAATTTTACTAGGGTGGACACTACATGCGCCCGGAACTCATTAGGCTGTTGGTTAATAAGAAACCGATATCGTATGCAGTCCATGAGGGCAGCACAACTCAGAAGGGACACGAGACCCAGAGTACGTTGAAGAGGGTGGGATTGGATAAGCCACTGCCCGAGGACGTACACGGAGAGGGTTGAGGTGTAAAAATGAGAAGGAACTGCAGAATGCTGAGGTGTACACGTTTGCTTAGGCTTTTTTGGTGGCTTGTCATGTAAATGCCTCTCGCCCTTGTGCGAAAATACTCTCCTCTCTTGGGTCTTTGTTTTGGAAATTTGCGTTTGAGGATGTGGGTAGCTAATGAAGACAATGCAACTTCGTCTGTACATATGTGCAAGCTTCAGCCACTCAACGCGATCAAGTTGGCAAATCCAAACATACCGTTTCTTATGCATTCAATTAAAGGGTCACTTTCTGAACAGCCATGGGGTAAGATACACTACTCGTGATCACTCTGATAATGGGTGTGGCCATGCCGGCCAGGCGGGCTATATAACTATCGTCGACGTCACGCGTCTGTCTCCTCCATATCGTTAACCTCCATTGTACTAAATACCCTCTACCAGAATAATACATTCCCTAATTTCTAGATTTCGCGCTCCGAATAAGATAGATGTGACTTGAAATTTCTCGGCGCCGAGCCGTGGCTTTTAGAGATGTCTATAACCTATGCGCTTGTAGATTTCGCGTTCTGGTGGATATAGAGATAGAGAAAGGTGAAGGTGACGTCGCTATGAGTTGATCATGACCATGTCCCGCGGACGATGGTGAAAACACCATCGTGAACACAGAATTCGAAGGCCAGCATCGTGAAATCGAACATAGCAGAATCAACGACGAGTTGCAAGTCGGAATCACAGCCATGCATTGCAAACCGCACTGTTAACATGAAATTGCTGCCGCTTTACTTGTCACTACCAACAATTGCTAGATATACCTACTGCTACTGCAGCGGACCTGATTGCCGTTCACATAAATACTTAAAATGAGCCCAAACGGTGACCGACAGAAAGAAAACTGTGTCTCGTCAGTTCCATAACTATCCTACGAGGCCTTAGTGTTTAAGTAACCCTTTCGAATTAATATTTCGCGGCCATTAACGTCACCAGGCGACGTTTACTGCAAAATTCGCCGGGCCTGTAGCCCACAGTACTGGGATATCTTATAGAAAACAACTCCGCTGTCTAATAGCTGGATGGTCCTACTTGTCCCAGACAACGTTGTTTTGTGACCTAGATAGTGATTTGTGGCTTGTTGCTTTAGTCATAGCCTGTGACCCCACCAAAATCCTATCGTTATCCGCAGCGCGAAATCTATCTAATCTAAAGAGTTACTTATGTTAACTATTTGCTGGGCTCAATTGGTTGTTCTCGCAGTATGGGCCAACTGTGCTGTGTGAAATTGCCCACTAGATATTTGAGAATCATGAACTATGATTCGTAAGCTTTGTTGGATAGGTAGATACACTGTACCGGTCATTAAGGTTTGTCGGATACCTCGGCTACCTCGGTATAGTCTATCTCGGTTACTTCCATTCGCCTACACTTATAACGTGTATATATTGAAGCCGTATTGAGACTTCCAGTCGCTCTTTTCTTTCTTCTCCAGAGGACTTCTTCCATAGCCAATTCAATGCC
>MU854142.1:0-10771 GCA_033297225.1 Diplogelasinospora grovesii | reverse complement strand
GGCCAGCAATTAGCCAGCCAGAAGACAGAACACAAGCAAGACACTACTTTTGACCTCAATTGAACGTGTGCAAGTAAGCCGTGACTTCCAACAGCTCCATTCCATGCGTTGTGGGCCAAATGCGCCCATTCCTCAGGCGCCCATTCCACTGCTTCCGGCCTGTCACGTGACATCCTTTCCTAGGGCACAGTTCAACTTGTGCATCTAACAGGATCATCCTTTTCCCGCGCTGTGGAGTAGTCTTTCCATTTGTGCTAATTAGCTTCCTTAGCATTCTTTGTCTTCCGGAAGCGCTCCATTCCATGCGCCGTGGGCTTAATGCGGCCATTCCTTAGGCGCCTATTCCTCTGCTTCCGGCCATTACGTGACATCCTTTCCTGGGGCACTTCCACTTGTGCATCCAACACGTAATGTACTTTAACAAAACTCTTGTTTCAGCTCCTAAGACTTAAGCGCACAATAACACACACAACACAGATTAACAGAGCAATTGCTCACTATAATGAAGCATTATTAAAAACACCCTTATATTTAACAGCTGGCCACACACGCATCAGTCCTTCCTTCATCCAACAACATATGCCAGGTTTCGGCCGCGACACAAACAGCTATGGCACAGAACAGCGTTGCTGACTTCAGCGCCATCGCGGCGGCGTATATCACGCTCAGCATCCAAGTCCCCCGAATCGGCAACATTTGCTCTTTGCGGCAGAATCACATGCAGCTTGTCGTCGCAGATGGTCAGCTTCAGAAGAACAGCCCCCCCGACCTTGACGCCATCGCCGCAGCACATATCACGCTCAGCGATGAATTCTCTCGAATGGCAAGTTATGCGGCCGCGAATTTGCGATTTGAGCGCATCGCTTCAATGCCATCGCCGCGGCATATCGTGCGCTCAGCATCGAAATGCACCGCATCGGAAACCTGGTCTTCATCCAGCAGGACCAGCTTGCCGCTGTGAATCAGCAGCTTCAGCGAAGTGGCCTTCCCAACTTTGACGACATTGCAGCGGCGTATATCACGCTCAGCGTTCACATCCCCCGAATCGGCAATGTTCCCTCTTTCCAGAAGAACATGAATCAGCTCGTCGCCGTCAAGCAGCGGTTTCAGCACATACAGGACAGCCTTAACCTTCCCGACTTTAACGCCATGGTTGCGGCGTGTGCTACGCTTAGCCGTGAAGTCGTCCTAATTGAAAATCTTGCCCTACCAGTTAAGAATATGAACCCTAATCAGCAGCTCGTTGTCGTGGATCGGAAATTAGTCGGCCGATGAACTAAGGGGTTACAATCAGTAGGATGGATGCCGGCCAGCAGCTTGGTAGTGCCGGGGCCCGAATAAAAAACGACGGTATCTGTTACATGTATGTTGTAGATTAACTTAACGATGATAGCAAGGTTACGGAATCACTCAAACTCTCTGATTTCCATCTTCTCACGCCTTGTCATACATGTTTGACAGTCGCTTGAAGAACAACCCAAGGATCTGTCCATGGAGTGCTTCAGCACGATACCTTCGGCGCTACCAACCTCCATGCATTTCGCTCGTTCAGTGGCGTCAAATGAGCGCCAGAACTTGTCGGTGGACTCGCCATGTTTCTCGTACTTCTGTACCAGGTCGCTGTGCAGCTCTGGCACTGCTTTACCGGCGTCCATGCTGTCCATGCTGATGCTTTACATTTTACCATAAATGCGTGAAGGTGACGGCTACTACGGCAAAAACAGGTCCCCTAAATCCAGAATGGCTCGACACAACCTCCACTCCTCGACAAGAATCCACCTGAACATCCACGTCTTCGACAACCAGTCTCCGCCATATCCCGCACTTGATAAGTAAGACACCAACAAAAGCATGTCGACACTAAGCATCAAGACTGAGCCGATTGCTGCTAATATGACAAAGAGTCGACGCTGCCTATGACAGGCCGCAAAAGCATGATAGCCGACAAAGATTATTGTGGCGGGGATATTGCGAAGCAAAGTGGTCAGTCCTGATTTGCTGTCGACAAACCAGAAACCGGCGTGCGCCGTCAGACTTGCTCCCAGCTGAACGGCTGGGACAACCACGACAGCGGCTGTGCTTATGTCAAGTTTGACCAGTACCGAGTGCGAGATGGCGGCATCCCAGACAGCTGCCGGCGTTGCCACGATGAACCATGCCAGGGCGGATCCCGAATATCCTGGGCCGGTTGCGTTGAGCTGCGTTCCAATCACCAAGGTGGCTGTATCGGCGACGATTCGCAATATCAGGAGGGCAAGGATGCGACGGGTCATACCCATACCGGGGTTCAAGGTCCAGAGGCCAAGCAGCAGCAGCTCCAGCGCCAACATTGTCCAGTACAAAGCAAGCTTCGAAACTTGAGACGCACCCAAATGACCCCAAGGACTGTGGAAGTCGAGTTCTGCTCGAAACTGCTCAACATCGTAGCCGTAGATATCGACGCAATACTCCCCGGCCTGGGTGATTTGGTACAGAAACTCGTGCAGTTTCTGCAGATGCACTGCCTCAACGATGACTGAAGACCTGGCAAGATCTGTCCTGCCGATGAAGGAGCCGAAATCCCGTTGCCGACAGAGACCAGCGGACAAGGTTTCGTTATCGCAGAAGTATCGAATCTGCCGGGCGTTAGCGGAATCACTTGTACCTTAGCTTAGGGTAGAACAGGGTGGTGCCGAAATCATACCATCCCGTGAAGCTCGATCCCGCTAACAAACTCGTCCGTGCGCTCAAAAACGGCGAGACTGACGATGGAGTCTCTGCTACTTGGGGCTGCATCAGATCGGACACTGATATATGATTGGACATTGTCAAATACTCCGTCGAGACCTGTACAGTGCTGGGTCTTTTGCGTTGTTTCGTCCTAGGGCGATTTTGGAATTAGTCGCCGGGAGGATTATAAACAGGAAGGAGTGTTTACAATAGTGAAAATTACCGCTCCGATGGCGGCCACAAAAGTGAGCAGGATGGGGAAGCGGAGGCAGGTTATGGTGAGTCAGCCGGTGGTGAGCTGGAAGAAGGGAAGGTCTGGAGGGAAATCTGACGGTCAACAGGAGCGGGGAGATCGGACCTTTATATTTCACTGCAAGCTCTCTCAGTTTCCTCTCCCTTAAGGTAAGATCTGTCGGAATGACAAGTAGGTTGAACTTCTACGTGTACGCGGTCTGGTGGAACCCATGCTTTCGGTCTCTTAGACTGGGGTCTCTTCTTCTGCCTCGGGCACCAGACGGGCATCATTCTCTACTGCCCACATAAAGTGATCTACTCTGCTCTTGCAAACTTTACATCTATCCGTGCATGTGCCCGCCCTGAAGCTTGGACATCTCCCGGTTCTCCTCCGCAACCTCTGTAATAACCGCGTTCTCCTTAATCCAGTCAACGAGTTTATCGTACTTTCGACACTTGTGCAGAGTCCTGAAATCCGGATCCTCTCCACTTAGCCGGTTTGGATTCACCTTGATCAAATACGGCGTTACATCACCAACACACATGATGAATCTGCGTAGGGCCTCTATGCAGTGGTCGATATGCGCTCTCACCAGTTTCGGAGTTCCGTCAAAAGAAGGAAGAGCGCTGTAGTCATATTCGTCTCGGTACGTGTATTGACGAACCAAGTTCTTGGTATCTCCGCGTTAGCTTTTAAAGCCCCATGTTTGGTTCAATCTCTACACGGGGGGACACATACCAGGCAGTGAATCTGGTGGAAGCTCTCAACTAGTCCCGCAACTCCACCTCCTAGCTCAGGAGGCACTCTTCGCCAAGTATCTTCCACGGACTTGTTGAGACCATTGTTTAGCCCGGGAGACTCGAGGCGTCGCCGGCACTCCACACGTTGGCCCACTTCTTGTGCCGCAGCGTGGCCCCGTCAACATCGACATACCCGGCATCGTTCGCCAGGGGACTCGTCTTGACAAAGGCATGCGGGCCCATCTTGGGCGTCGCATGCAGCAGATCAAAGCGCCTCGTCACCTGCTGGCCGCCCGCAGAAAATGTCGCCGTGTCTCCGTGCACTTCGACCAGGTCATGGGCAAAGAGACCGTCGACGCCACGCTCCTGCCGCAGCTTCTCGAGGGCGGCGCTGTACTTGGGGACACCGAACATGGTCGGCAGTCCCGTGGCGAAGGCAATGCTGATGGGCGACCGTTCTGGGTTCGAGGGGTCATAGAGGCCGGCCTTGCGCCAGTAGTCGAGGGCGAGCCACATGATCTTTTGCGGCGCGCCGGCGCACTTGATGACGCCCGCCGGTTGGGTGAAGATGGCCTGGCCGGACGTAAGGGACTGAATGGTGCGGTAGGCCCTGTCGCATGTGTCATAACCGTAAATGGACGACACGGGCGCCGCGGGTTCGGCCAGTGCCTCAGATAGACCCTTGATGGAGGAGAAGTCAACCTTGACGCCGGGGGCCACGACAAGCTGGTCGTAGGTCAGCGTGTCGCCAGTGCCGAGCACGACGGAGTTGGTGTCTGGTGAGAAGGAGGCCAGGGAGGTGTTGTAGAGGCGCAGCTTAGGGTCGATGAGACTACTCAAGGGTCGGCGGAGAGATGTCTTGTCCTTGAGACCGCCGCCCATAAGAGTTGGCTCTCAACCTATTTCAACCCACGGCCCCTAGAGATGTAAATACTAACAACGAACAACCGACGACGTCAAGTCTGGCACACATCGGTTGGGATCCCTCACTGACAGACCAAACACGGCAAAGCAGCGTATAATTGTTGACAGTAGTGGGCAAGAAAGGTAGTCAATTGCTATGGATGAAGTCCTCTAAGGAGGGAAAGAAAGAAGGATTGGAAGCCTGAATACGGCTTCAATATATATACATGTTGTGAGCCGAGGAATGGAAGTAAACCGAGGAAAACAGGTGACTAGAACCGAGGTACCCGAGGTTGTATGCCCCTGGCGATACCCCGGAACTAAACCTCGAAAGGTTGACAAGTCCGACAATAATTAAGTCATCCACCTCACCGTCACCACTACGGAATGCATTTGGGTAACATCGGGGTGTCCGAGAGCCAGGTCATATTGCAAGGTACACATCTTGGATGCTATGATTGACGCTACCAGGCGGCAAAGTCGTTACACTTCGGACTTTCATTGACCAGGTACCCTGTCTAATCACAATAGTCTGTTAAAACAAGGCCAGACTAAAGGGATCGCGAGAGAAGCCTCCGTACACGCTCCAATTACGACGTCCTGACCCCCATCATGACCAGAGTGTTGACGACCACGGTTCATCATCGGCTTTGCGGACCGCTATGCTTCCAGTGTACGTGGACATCATCACATGAAGGACAGCGAAGTCAATGCAGAGACAATGTTATCTGCGTTGCTATTCTTGGAACGCTCTCCGAGAAGCCGGCGATGCCGCCGTTGCCATCAGGAACTGAGGGTGGCCTGCTCACGAGGATCACGAGGGCCGCAGCAAAATGTGTATAAATACAGGACCACACGCTCCCATTCCCCAGACTCAGCTCACCATCAGCCAGCTTACTACCACCTGCATACTTACAGTCCAAGAATCTCTCCCACAGCAAGAACTCACGAACCCAAACCCAGCTTTTAGAATGGTCTCCTTCACCCGCTTCGCCATCGCCCTTGTGGCTACCACCATCACCGGCACCAGCGCCTTCACTAACCCCTGCCGTTACCCTTACGACAGCTGCGGCTGGGTGCTCGCCAGCGGCAGCTTTGGTACCTAAACCCCCCCAGACCTGTCGCCGCAACTTGTGAACAGCGCATCCTAACTCAACCACAGGCTACACCTATGAGGAACTCCAAGCGGCTGCCAACACCACCGACGGCAGCAAGATCTACGACGCTCTCTACAGCTGCGACTCGGAGGCGGGTGCAATTTCGTACCTGACGTGGTGCGGGGGCGGCGGCAAATGCGAGACTGGAGTTGTCCCGAATGACAACTGCATCAGTTAAGAGGGCGTACTGGATGGCTGACTACAATCTGGAGCTATAAGCTAGGGAATCAGGACTGGATAAGGGGACGGGAGTGGGTTGAGAGACGAGACGTATTTTATCTTTGCTGTAAAGATATCTCTGTATATGGATGACCATATGGGTTACTCTAGTAGACGGTCAAGTGACCACGGTGATATTGTCCCTCCAAGGGACCCAACCGGAAGGCTTAGTGGCCAATATCAAGGCGTTAATTGAGGGTATGGCGGGTGGGAGTATGGGGTTGACCTGCATGTGGAACGGGACGAGATTGAGAAGGTCCCGATGGAGCTGGCTGAGTGAGACCACCAAGGTTCTGTTTCGCATTGCTCTTGGCATCTTTTAGCACCTACAGGGGTGATATCTGAGCCATGGCAAGTTGTCATTAGCACTATAGAGGCCCTCTCTTCCGTCATGGTTTAGGGCCTACCTTTCTTAAACTGCATTAGTTGTAGGCTTCGCCTTGGCGTCATCTGGTTCTATCGTGCGGGCTATGAAATTCCAAGGGCCACTTGCCCCATATTTAGGGAAACTAATTATATATGTTGCCATTCCTCAAGTTATATTTATTCTCCGTCCACGCCTTCCGCCAATGTTAATACAGCCTCTCGTCGTCCCTACCGTCATCCGTAGTTTCACCGCCTTCCTCACCGTCTTCCTCCTCATCGCCTCCCTCATCGCCTTCCCCATCATAACCTTCCTCCTCATCACCATCCTCATAATCATCCTCATAATCATCCTCATAATACCCCTCATGGTCTTCCTCCTCGTCTTGTTCTTCCTCGACCTCGCCTGGCTTGTCCAGTGCCTCGGTTACAGTGTTGCCTAGCCGTTTCGATTTGATCATCTCTTCGGCTTGGATTGCTAGCTCGTCCGTCATCACGACCGTCTTGCCTCTCATCTTGAGCAGAGAGGTTAACGACCAGGCGTTGTTCTTCGCTGCCCGAACGACAGCTTCCGTGATTCGGATCTTCCTCTCTCCAACGGTTAAAAGAGCCGTCATTGGGGAGGACATTTCACCAGAATGCCTTGCTGCGGTCGCAAGTACGTCTTCTGTGATTAGGGCGTCGTCCACCCCTCGCGCGAGGAAAAACTGCATTGCCTGCCCGCCGAACGTGTGAGTATCCTCAGCTGCAGCTTTGAGGACCCCTTCGGTAACTGGAGTCCCACCCACCTCGCAGAGCAACCGAATCGTGTCCTCGTCGCAATGGTTCCTGACCGCGGTCTCGAGTAAGCCCGCCGTCGCCTGGACATCGGGCCCCTTCGAGTCAAGCAGGAGCCTGACCGTCTCCCTGCCGGGGTTGTAATGCGCTACCGCAGCCTCTAGGACCCTCCCTGTTATTGCGGCCCGAGCCTCGTCCCTCCTCCTTTCAAACAGAAGCCTCGTCACCCTGTCGCCCGATGCGTGATTTGCTACCGCCGCCTTGAGAACGTCTTCCGTGATCCGAATTTCGCGGCTCCTCTGGTCTAGCAACAGCCCCACCACCTCTGGCGCGGACGTGACATTGCCCGCCGCAGATGCAACCACGCTCTCTGTAATCACCGGAATCTCCTCTTCCTTACGCTCGAACAAGAGCCTCATCACCCCCGGGCCGGACGTCCACGTCTGCGCCGCGGCTTCCAACACAGCCTCGGTAATCTGGACCTCGTCTCCCCGGTGATCGAGAAGGGCCTCCATTACCTCCTCGCCGGCGTATTTGTTCCTCGCCGCCCCTTGTACCACCGCCCCTGTGACGCGTATCTCGCTCCCTTTCTGCTCGAGAAGCAGCCTCATCATCCTACCATCCTCGTTCTGCGCCACCTCGGCCAGGGAGGCCTGCGAGACGTCCGCGCGCCCTCTCAGCATATCGATGCCTAGGGCCCAGCTTTCTCGGAAGAAGTTCGAGTCGCGCGCGAAGGACATGAGATTAGCACAGCTCCTCGTCACGTCCGGATGGCCGCCGCCCTGTACCATTATTCTCCTCTCAATTAGTTTCTGGAGCGCTCTCGTGTCGATTGGGGTCTCTTCGTCCGCGTTATGAATCCTTGCCGTCTCGAGCCTCTCCTCGCTTGCTAGCGTATCGGGGTAATCGGCCCCCTGGAGCCTTGTCCTCGCCTTTATCACCTTCTCGAAGAGCCGGCTCGCCTTGGTAAACGACTTGGTCGTCTCCGCAAGCCTCTCCTGAGCGGTTAGGGTGTCCAAGTGGTCGGTCCCCTGCAGCCGCTCTCTCATTTCCACTATTTCTGCAAGCAGCTTCTCCGCTTGCCCTTTGGCCCAGACGTCACGGCACTTCACCGCAAGCACCTCCTTGGCCCCCAGAGTGTCCGGGTGATCCGCCCCTTGTTCCAGCACCCTCATCTCCACCGCCTGCCTTAGCAACTCCTCTGCTCCTGGCCCGGGCTTCATTGCCTTTGCAGCTTCCTCCCTCATCCACGCCACCGCGGGTAGCAAGTCCTTCTCTGTCGTCTGGTTTATCTTTAGCAACATGAAGTCCGTCTTTGCGCCCGCTGCGTCGTCGCAGGCGCTCCCTTGCGCCTGTGGTGCCGCCCTCGCGCGTACCAGCCGTCGAATTGATTCCGCCGCCCCGTTCGCCCAATCTTCTCTCACTCTCAATTCTTCCTCGCAGCCCACCGGGCCTTGCACCCTAGAGCACCTTTTGAAAAGCCCCACGGCTTCTCGAAATCCCAGCGTCGCCCTTTGGTACTCGCCACCGTCCTCGCATACCAGCGCCGCGTTCCAGATCCTAGAAGTAATAGCGGTCGCCGTCTCCCAGGCACCCCTCGCCGCTTCGCCGGACTGCTCGGCCGCCGCCCCTCCATCAACATCCGCAATCAGTGGGGCATACTCGTCCTGGTCCGGGGCCCCGGTCGAGGATCTTTGCCAGTCCCAGACGAGCAAGAAGTCGTGCTGGAAATTCGATAGATGTGCCCTGTCGCCGCCCATCGCCGCCTTCACGCCCACCGGAGGACCCGCGATCATGACGAGGGAAAAGTAGTCCTTGCGCGGTCGGATGACTACAGGTCTTGTGGCCCCCCGCAGCCGGCAGACAAGGTCGTCTGGCTGGACGGGTTTTGCCAGGGCGAGAAGAGCGTGGCGGCTTTCGCATTCCCAGTTTCCTGACTCGTCCCTTGAGACGAAGGTGACCATCTGACCCGTGCCGGGACTGGTGGATTGCTCTACCGCGGCAACCCTCGCGAGAACCTGCCCCTCGCCCCTGATGACCGCCATCTCCGCGTCGTCCCAAGTCTTCTCGATCGAAACGTGATCGCCGAGGGCAAACCGGATGAGACGGCGCAGGAGCTCTCCCCACGGGATGTCGTAGTCAGGCGACAGGCCGGCCGCGTCGAGGTCGCCGTCGGAGCTCATGCCGAGCAGGGCGAAGACCTTGTCGCGACGGTTCGTGGCCTGGTGAGCGTGGTACATGTCGACTAGTTCTCCGAGCGGTCGTATCTCCAACGAGGCCTCGCCGGAGGGGCGGGTGGCGTAGGACTTGGACCGAAAGATGGCGCCGCTCATGAGGTAGACGGCCGGGTAGACCGTCTCCAGACGCCGACTCAAAACCTCGCCAGGTGATCGTTGGAGCCACCGAAGGCCGAGGTAAAAGGCGTATCCGTCAAGCTCGGCAGTACCGTGTTTTACGAGGATATTCCGAGCCGCCGCAGCTTCCTGGAGAACCTAAGGTAAGCGGACGGCGGATATGACGCCGTGAAGTTAGCGGCGGAATGATACTTCGGATGTTGCGTTTGAGCGCGGGAATAGAGAACGAGAGGCAGGCCTACCCAGATTCGCTGAAACCACGGCCGCCTAATTAGGGAGATGACCCCCTGCCTGCCCGTGTCGCCATTCGAGACCTCGGGAGCATCATCCTCACCCGCAGCAGCAACGGCAGCAGCACGTATCACCTGTAGCGCTTCGATTTCGTCGCCGTCTGGTTCTCCCAGCCATATGATTACGCGGCTCGCCCGGCAGTAGATCTCGGCCATCAGCCGGATCTGGTTGGCCTTCTCGGCTCGGTCGTCCTGGTTGATACAGACGGCATCGATCCAGAGCACCCGTTTGACGGTGCGCCCGCGCAGGCGTAGCAGCGCCGCGTGCAGGCTCGCAGTGGTGGCCAAGCGATGAGAGAACCCAGGGCCGATGAAGATGGAACCGGGCTTCTCGGGGCCGCCCCAGACGTACGAGAGGGCCTCGTACAGGTCTGGCACGTCGCCCGATCCCCGCAGGGTGTAGTCGACGAGCTGGCAACGTACGGGGTCGTCGGCGTCCCGGCCGGGGAGCAAGACGAGTAGGCGGATGCTGCCATCCGGAAGGGGGGTGTAACGGTAAGGCTGCTTAGCGGGCTGCGAGACAATCTTCCCGAGGTAGTTGCCCATAGCTCATCTCGTAATGTGTCGCTGTTGGGAGAGTCGAGTTGCTTCCGCTGCACGGTAGAACTAGCAGCTATTTTTTTTCTCCGGATAAAGAGGCATACATCGAGAAACACCTTCGGCATTACGTATGTTGGTACCTTGCCTGCGTTATTATAAGTACCCTGCAAGAGGCCAGGTTAGGCTTCAATTGACAGCTTAGGCGGCGGCTCAGTGGCCTATACGGCGATTGCCCGAACAGGAGAACCAAGCGGAAAGCAATCCGGTTAGGCCGCGAGGAACTTTCATTCTGGGAATTGCTATTCGTGCATTACCCCGCCTCAATCTTGGTACAGGGCTAAGGCTCTGCATATAGAAAAACCACTACCCAGACCTTGGACTATTTCTTTATGGCTAGGACTTCTCGTACTGTAGAAAAAGTCTATCCGTACTGTAGGTCCCATACATATCCCTAACCCTAAGAAATTTCTCCTCACCGCCTAAT
>MU854141.1:0-11054 GCA_033297225.1 Diplogelasinospora grovesii | reverse complement strand
TAGCCCATAAAACGGCCAGAAACGGCCTGCCAGACAGTTGATCAAGAAGAGGACAATCAATCGACTTTGTTCCATAACTCCGTACTTTTCAACAACTTTCCTTATGAATGGGAAGGAGTGTAAGCGATACGACATGGAAGAACTCATGCGGGAGCATAAGGTGGATTACTGGGGAGAAACGCCAAAACTTATAAAACGGCGTCAGCGAGCGCATGCCAAGTGGAGGAGCTGGGTGAACGAGAGGAGAAAACGGATGGAAGGTCTCGAGCTGGATAATAATCAGCCAGTCACTATCATCATGCGCATGTGATGCTAAAGTTTATTATTAGAAATAACTAAGATAGACCGGCCGACGGCAGCTTAGTTATCGATAGCTTGCTATAGCTTAAAGGCTACAGCTGCATACGTTGCCGGTATTCTACAGTTACTTAATTAAAAGAATATTATTACGCATTAAAATAATGCTAACTATAATGATAGTAGTCAGTAAGGAGACAGGCTCTAAGGGTAAACGTACTAAACTCGTAGAATTTTAAGTTAAGGAAGGAAAGAGGAATAGTTATAAAGGTAAGAGAGTTAATATAATTAATATAGCTGCAGTGCGCTTAAACGAAGTGTAAAAAGTGGATCCGGCGTATAAAGTTAGTTCGTTATGGTTAAAGGCAGGCTACGTATGCTAATGCCATAACATTACCGCCTCTTATAAAGAAAGACTCGTTTTAAGTCTTTAAAAAAAAAAAAAAAGTAGTGCTTATTATGACGGGAGTCATTAAGATGCGGCACGAGGGCTAACGTAATGGTAAACTGTATTTATAAAATTCTAAGTTAAGGAAGAAGAGAGAAAGAAGAGGGAAAAAGGTTATTAAAGGAACCTTAAGTCTTTATATAGTTGAGGATATTAAGGCATATGTAAATTAAAATAATAAAAGGGAACCGCATTAAAGTAAGTATAGTAAAGTATAATAAAACCTTTAATAAAGTAAGTTAAGTTTTTTAAGCCTTAAGTAAAGTTAATTAAGTTCTTAATAAAGCTAACGCGGTTAATATAATTAATATAATAAATTAATAAAGCTAATAAGTAAGTTTCGGTTAATCTCGTAACATTACCCCCCTTTAAAAGGAAAGACTCACTTTAAGTCTTTCATAATAAAAGTAAAAACCCTTACTTCTTTATATAATGTAACGATTATTATAATACGTGGCTTCCTTATTAAGTTAATTAATTATCATTAAAATATAATAAATCTTTAATATTCTTTTTATATACTTTCTTTTATTCTTTTAATTATATTAATAGGCTGGGTATATTTAAATATTTTATATATAAAGGCCGTTAATTTATCTGGTAAGTTTTTTAAATTCCGCGTATTATATTAAGTAAGATTTAAGTCTTACTTAGTTTATTAAACTTAATATTATAATCGCTTATAATAAACTCATAACGTAATTATATAATTAACTTATTATTTTATTTCTCCATTTAAATTTTTTTTAATAAAGTTCTTTATTACTTAACTTAATAATAAGTTATTTAAGTATTTTTATAACTAGTTTATATAAAAGATATTAATTTCTTATTATTATAGTAAGACTTTTAATTTATATAAATAGCTTTTTATCCTTTGAATCTTATAATATTATTATATTAAAAGGTAATTTAACTTTTTATTAAAATGGTTCATTAATTAAGCTTTTTTAATAATAGAAATGAAGTTACTTACGTGAAAGTTTAGTTTTTAATGATACTTATTAACTTATATAACTTATTTTTTTTACGCTTTTATTATTATTAATTTAATATATTTTATAAACTTTTTAATCTTTAAGGCCGCTTTTTAAACCTTTATTTTATTTAACCTTTCCTTAATAAATAGCTTAATTAAATCCTTTATCCTTACTTTTTAATCGAAGTAAATAAGTATAAAGAATCTTATTAAGACCTTATATAATTATACTATAATATTATTATAAATCATACTTATTTATATAACGTTTATAATAAAAATAACTTAAAATTAATTCATTTAATAATAATTTATATAAAGCTTTAACCTTTAATTAATATACTTATTTATAATCTTTACTTACTTAATAGTTTACGAGTGCTTTAAAGATAATAACTTTTAAGTAAACTTAAGGATCTTTAATATCTTATTAATAAAGTTTAATATAAACTATAAGCTTTTATCATTAATAATTTTTTTAATAACTTAAAAACATGGTATAGCGTTTTATAATACATTCTCGCGGTGTTTTTAATGGTTATAATAAACTTATATAATACCATTTAAGGTACTTTACTTAAGTGGTCGATTATATTAAAAGCATTATTATACTTATACTTATTTTAAAGCATTTTATTAAAATCGATAACTATAAATAATTAGCTCTAATTAGGAATAAGGAGTGGCTTTAATAGCTTAACTATCTTATCCCTTAATAACTTAAATAAGTGGTAAAAATAATTTATTATATACTTATTTACGTTTATAATTATATATTAACTTAAGGACTAAGCTTTTCCCACCCCCTTTTTTCTTTCTACCTTTCACCTTAGTTTTTCGCATTGTATTTACTAGTTACATAGCTATAAGTAAGGGCTTTTACGCTTATATTTAATTAAAAAGGCTAATAGTCTTAAATTCTATCTTATTAATTATTAAATATTAGTATTTAGCACTTATAATCTTAATTATTCTTAGTCTTATTTATAATTCTTTATTACTCGCCGTTTAATTAAAACGTAAGCACCTTTATTTACTTATTTTAATTTTATTAAGATTTATAAGCTTATATATAAAGTTTATCTTATTATAAAACGCCTTATACGTAAGTAAAATTAATATATATATTGATTAAGCGTATGAAGTGCAGTTAGTTATATACTTTAAGGTTATATATTATCACGGCACTAAGTAAGTAGCAGCGTCACCATAGTAATAAGCACCTCCTTAACGAAGTCCCACCGAGCTCATGTACTTAATTAAGCTATAAAGTTTCTTTATAATCTTTCTCTCTTTTCCTCCCTTCGTATAATAATAAGTCTTTCTCTTAAACCTTAAACCCAGCACTATAATAGTTTATTATACCTTTAATAAAAGGAAGTAACGACTGAATAACTTCGGTCACGTTAAACCTCTTTTACGAAATTTTAATAAAATAGTGTCGATTATCTTAAAACCTTAACTTTAATACCCGCGAAGAAAACCTTTACATCTTAACCATTATCTTATACTTTACACATGCTTAACGTAATAATTCGACTAATTAAAACCCGCTTTAACCCTTTAAGTTATCGTTATAATATTTAATATATTATAAAGTAAGACTTTAAATACTTTTAGCTTTAATACTTTTAACTTATTACTTACCTTAATTAATTAATTAAAACGTTAACTTTATTTAACCCTTATTATCTTTAAACTCCTTAATAATTATTAAACGTTATATAACGTTATTTATAATAACTTATAACTTAAAGCACTTTTAAAGAGCATTTTTAAAGCTTTAAATGAATAATTAAATAGTTAAAAAGTCGTTAATATATCGCTCCATTAATAATTAAACTTTATTATAATAGTATTATTATAGCTTATTTAATTATTAATAACCTTAATTATAATAATTATTAATACCGAAAACACTACTTATCTTTATAACTTAAAATCATTATCATTTTATAATGATATAATAATAATGCTAATAGGTTATTAAAAAGCTTATATTAATTAATGAATGGTTATTTAAATAAAGATAATTATCAATTAATATATTTACTTTTAATTACTTAATTATATTAATTACGTTACGTAACGACTTACTAGCGAGGCCTTTATAAGGATATAAAAACTTATTAATATTATTATTATTAACATTAAAGACTATTATATGTAGCTGGAAATAATTTAAGATTATTAAAGCTTAATTAACATATTTAATTAAATATATAGTATTTTAAATATATACTTATAATTATTACATAATATAAAAGATCTTATAATAAGTAACTTATTATTTATAAACTTTATTACTTAATTTATAAAGCTAGCTAACTTATATTACTTTTTAAATTACCAACGAGTTAAAGCATTAAATGTTAAAGTATTAAAAGACTTAATAAAAGCCGTAATTTTAATTATCGACCATTTAAGCTATAAAAACTTTATTAAATAAATTAAGGTTTATTAAACGTTATAAAATAATATCGAGGATAAAAGCTTCTAATTAAACCCGAACTATTAATGAAACTATTACCCTTTATTATAAAATTATAGCCTCTAATCAGACTTAAACGTTATAAACCTCGGCTTAATCCTTAACATACTTAAAGAACCACTCTTAATAGTTAAAAAAGAGCGACGCCGGTAAAAGAACCTTTGTATATATTATAAAGGTATGAATTATTACGTTATAACTTACTTTAATAAGCAATGATTAAAAAAAGCCTTAACGATATTAATACTTACTACTTTAATTATATATTAAGGAAAAGCTTAACTTTTAATATTAAACGCTGTTAAAGATAACTTTTAAGTTAGCTTTATACTTTAAATCGAAAGGACATATATATATATTTTATACGTTTTAATTTAACGTTTATTTTACTTACTTTTATAATTAATAATGATTGTTTTATAACTTTTATATAAAGAATAATTAACTTTAAATACTCCTTAATTAATTTTATTAACGTTACCTTTATATATACTTATAACTTTTAACTTTATTAACTCCTTTAAAATCATACCTTTCACTTTATAAATGAAACTATTATTAAGTTAGTTTTTAACTATTATATTATTACGTATACGTTATGAAATATTAATAAGAAGTTAATACTTTTCATTTAATTATTAAAAAGACTTAATATTATTTTAAGCTTTTTATAACTCCGTTATTATAACTTAAAATTTAATTAAGTTGCCGAGTTTATTACCTATTAGAACGAAATAATTTAAAAACTCGCTCCTTTATAAAATTAAAATGAAACACTAAAATATTAATAAAATCCCTTTATTAACTCTCCCCTTAACCTTATATAAACTTTAAAAGCTCGAAGAAAGCGAAAGAAGAAAAAAAAGGAACCACCTTTAAACCTTACCCTTATAACGTTATTATTTAATGTAAAAATAGTTAACGTATTAAACTTTCTTTTTACTTATTATTAAAAGAATACTTAAGTATTCCGAATATAATTATTTAACATTTATAAAAGAGCTATAAAAGAAATATAACTGATAAATTAATGACTTATAAATGATCTTATAACCCTCCTTTTAAATGATTACCTTTATATTATCTTTATAAACGAACTAACTTTAAATAAATCCTTTAAATCCCACTTAACTACATTTTAAAATTAAATTATAAAAGCCCTTTTTTTACGCGTAATGTTTAAAGAAAGTATTTAAAAGTTTATAAATAATAAAGAACTAATTACTGAAAAGGAGATTCTTTAACAACTTTTTATTAAGTATTACGACCTTTTATAAAGCTTTCTCCCTTTTAAAGTTAACATTTTATTACCTTACCGACCTTTCGATTATAAGATTAAGCTTATCCTTAAAATATTATTATCATATTTTCGCTCTCGCTCCTTTTTATAATTAAAATTCTGGGTTATAAAAAAGTACTTTAATAAGTACCTTATAAAAAGCTTTATTCGAGCTAACTCGTTATTAATAATAGCCTTATTACTCTTTACCCAGAAATTAAATAATAAGGTTCGAATTTACGTAAATTATAAAGGCCTTAATAATATAATAATAAAGAATCATTACCTTATCCCTTTAATTTAAGAAACCCTCGATATATTAAGCCGAGTTAAATACTTTATAAAGCTTAATATTATTATAATGTTTAACTGCTTAGAAATCACTTTAAGGAACGAATAAAAAACCGCGTTTATTATAAAGTTCGGTTTATTTAAATGTTTAATCATTAACTTCAGTATAATAAAGCTACTTAACTATTTTTAATATTATATTAACTATATGCTCTTTAATATCTTAGATAAGTACGTTATTACGTACCTTAATAACATTCTTATTTATAATAAATCTTAAAGGGATTATAAGAGATATATATGGAAAGTAATTAAAAAGCTTATCGATATAAGTCTTATTGTCGACATTAAAAAATACGAGTTTTTCATTATGAAAATAAAGTACTTAAACCTTATTATATTAACCTTAAGGATCTTTATAAACTTTAAGAAGGTTTAAGTGATAACGAAATAAAAACTCTTAAACTCCTTTAAAAACTTATAATGCTTTTTAAAGTTTATAAATTATTATTAACAATTTATCACTAAGTTCTTAATAATCACACGACTCTTTACCAGTCTCTTAAATAAAAGAAATTAAGTTTAACTACTTTTATTAAAAGTGGTTATTACTATTAAAACCTTTAAAGCTGCTTTTATATCAGGCTTAATTCTTTCATACTTTAACCTTAAATAATGAACCATTATTAAAGTTAACGCGTTTAATTAAACGTTCGGAAGGGTCCTTTCTTAATATAATAATAAGGGACTTTTATACCTTATTGCTTTCTTCTTAATAAAGTATATATTAATAAAGAATAATTATGAAATTTATAATAAGGAACTTTTAATTATTATTAAATCTTTTAAAGAATAGTAACCGAAATTATACAGTTTATAAAACCTTATAAACGTTATTATGGATTATAAAAGCTTATAACATTTTACTATTATTAAACTACTTAATTAATAATAAGTATAATAATTAAAGCTCCTTAATAATTTTTATTTTTAAATTACTTATCGCTTAAGTAAAAAAGTAATGATACTTAATACCTTCTTATAACTCCCTGGTAATAAATTAATAAACACTTAAAATATTAAAAATAATAAAGTTATATATAAAGCACGAGTTTTATTATTATTAGAATGTTAAATCTTAATACTTTAAGACTTACCCTTTTACCTTTTAACTCTTAACATTATTAAATTAATTAACATTTATATTAACTAAGTATATGTTAACTTTAAAATAGCCTTATAAATTATACTTATATTAAAGGCCGAGAACTACCAGCTACTTTTTACCAATGCTCGGAAAGAGCTCCGCATTATATTTAAAAACTATTTAATAATTTAAAGCCGTATTTTCATTAAAAATAGGTTATAAATCTTATAAGACCTTAAGCTATGCTTATAGATCCTTTACCATATATATAACTCCGTACTTAAGAGACACTGAAGCTGATATAAAACATATAACCTTTTATATTAAACATACTTTTAACCCCGCCTTTTTCATAATGTTACTCTTTTTATACCCAGCTATTACTCTTACGTTAAAATAAAAGGCTCTTAATAAGCCTTAATAAGCTTCCTTAAATATTTACTAGTTCCCTTTCGACTTATGATATTTTAATAAATTATATTAAGTCATTACTATTATATAAGTATAAAAGAATAATATATAAATATATTTTAATCGTTATAAATAAACTAATAAAAATATAAAAGTTTATTTTAATACTTAATACTTTAATAAAAATCTTAATAAATGCTTTTATTTTTAATGTATACTGCTTATATAATACACTTATATTTATTATTTTAAATAAAAGCACTTAATTTATTTTTACCTTTTAAAAGAAACTTAATTAGAGACTTAATATTACCTTTAAAGTATTTATAACGTTTTATTAAGATAATTAAGTATAATAATTGCCTTTAATAAAGTTTATAATAAATAATTAAATATTGGAAATTATTAAACTATCTCCTTTCTTCATTAATTATAAATAGCACTTAATAATAAATATGCAGCTAGTTCATTAAGTAAACACCATTATAATGAAACATTAATAATAAGAATTCCTTAACGTTATAATAATAACAAATAAAATCGAGCGAGTTATAATATAAGTGAAAGCATTTATAATTAAAGCTTAAAAATAATATATATATTACGTTAATACTTATAAAGTGGATGTTAACGTATATATAATTAAAAATCACGTTTAAATTAATATAATATATATCCAAACTAAGCAACGTTTACTTAAATTAAATGATAAATAATAAAGGTTATTTACAGTTATAAAAGTATACTTTAAAGCTATTGTTATTAAACTTTTAATAAGCTTTTAAATATTCCTTATTTTTTATATCTTACTTATTAAATTATATTAACTAAAGTTATTAAGGTAATAAGTAATTAACGAAAAAGCTAACTATAAAGTAAAAAAAGTAATTTTTATAAACCTTAAAGGCTTAAAGGACGTATAAGAAAAGGAGTAGTATTTAAAAAAAATCTTAAACTCGTAAAAGATATTATAAAACCTCGAATACTATATTAAATAATTATACTTATACCGACTTATTTAACAATTAGTGGAGAATATATAAAGATATAATATTAATATCTTAACATTTTATAAAGACCACTTAAGGAAGCTGGGGCCTTTAAAATAGTTTTAAAGATAAGGAAAGATAAATAATAAAACTTATAAAGTGATTTTATTACGGCTACCTAGTAAGCTGAAAATATAAATATGAAAAAAAAACAAAAAGAAACTTAAACTTAATTATAATATTAAAACTTTATAATATTATTAAGAACCTTAACCGAAGTATATATGCTTAAAATCCTTTATTAACTTATTAAACGTATTTATATATATAATATTATTATAATTTTAATTAACCCATATTAATATTAATAACTCTTAAAAGAAATCTTATTTAATATAAGCTTAAGTAAGATAATTATTATCACTTACTTAAATATATAATATAATTATAAACTTTTAAGTCGTAATCCTCGCATGAAATTATAATGATTTATTAATGATACTTTAAAATACTAACTTAAAAAAAAAAAAAAAAAGGGGGGGTTACTTACTTCTATAAAGGTAATAAAGTTATTAAGCGTAAGTATAAGATAAAAATACGCGGTATATGCTTAAGCTTTTTAACCGCTAAATAAAGACTTACATTAAATTATTACGTTTTAAAAACGTAAATAAATTAATAAAACTTAATCGAAAATATATAAAAAACTTAAGGAAAATGAACCGCTTTAAGCTTAATAGTCTTAAAGATATTATATTAAAAGCAATCAGTTTATTTAACTTAATCGAATGTTATTATTAAAGTAACTAAGGCTTTAATAAGCTATTAATAAAAAGTAAAGGATAAAAATAAAATAAACTCCTTAAGCTTATCATTTTAAAGTAGCTCATTACGTATCTTATAATGGGAAAAAGTAATAATTAATTCTTAAATCTTAAAAAGATCTTTTATATTATTAATTAAAGGGACTCCGCTCACTACCTCATTATAAAGAGGAGTTTTCGGTAAAAGAGAGTTTTAATTTAAAATTTCACGTTAACTTTTACTCTTCTTTAATTTATTAAAATATAAAGGATTTTTAATTACTTATTATATTTATTCTTTTTTTTTCTTTATTTTATTTTTATTTTTTAGTAGCTATACCAGTTTTTTTATTTAGAAACTATATGGTTTTAAAATAGATTAAGTTTAAACTTTATTAAGATAAATAATATAAGAAGAATATTAATAATATTTATATTTTAATAATACGTGCTTAATGTTAACGTTGTTTTTTAACCTTAAAAGATAAAAGCTAATTATTTTCATAAGGTCTTAAGTATATTAAGAGCCTTTTACATTATTTAATAATTAATAATAAAGCTTTTAATTTAACTTATTCTAAGAGTATATTTACTTATTAATTACTACCTTATATATTTACTGTAATAAGATATAGTTAATAAAACTAAATACTTTTTACGTATTTTAAATGCTTACTTAAAGCGAGGTTATTTTAATGAAAAAGTATTATTAAGTATCTTATTAAACTAATAATAGCTTATAAGGAATAACGTGTTAAAGTATATATTATTAGCTTTAAGGCTTAAGTTATACTTTAATAAAGCGGGCTTATTATTATTCTTTAATCTTAAAAGATAAAAGTTAATTATTTTTATATAGTTTTAAGTATATTAGGAGATTTTTACATTATTTAATAATTAACGATATATTTACTTATTAATTATTATCTTATATATTTACTATAATAAGGTAAAGTAAATAAAACTAAATATTCTTTACCTTTTTTAAATACTTATTTAAAGCGAGGTTATTTTAAGGAAAAGGTGTTATTAAGTAGCTTATTTAATTAATAATAGTTAATAAGGAATAACGTGTTAAGGTATATATTATAGTAATAAAGATAATAAAATAAACTTAAAGCGGTAATTATTACTTAAGTTTCTTATTTTAAATACTAAATAAAACGAAGTTATAAGGTTCGATTCATTAAGATTTCTTTTTCTTTTTTTCGTATATTATTTTTAAACTCTTTATAAATGTTTATATATCTGAATGTTTTTATTAAAAGTCACGGCTTACAGTGCACACGTAGTAATTAAGGTTAACTTATGTTATTCTTAATCAACTGTCTAGCAGGCCGTTTCTAGTCGTTTGATGGGCTATATAAACAGGTTTAGAATAAAGAAGAGCGCAATGGATCATCATTTTCCCGCGTTATGGAGCAGTCCTTCCATTTGCGCCAATTAGCTTCTTTGTCTGCTGGAAGCGTTCCATTCCATGCGTTATGGGCTAAATGCGCCCGCATTCCTCAGGCGCCCATTCCACTGCTTCCGGCCTGCGGCCTGTCACGTAACATCCTTTCCTGGGGCACAGTTCAACTTATGCATCCAACACACCCCCTTAGGCAAGCTTGCAAGGCGTGCTTAGACCTTTAAAGCTATTCCTAATCTTCATCCACGACCATTGCGTCTTCTTAGAGCTCTCCCTTCTGCCATTCAGTGATCCTTTCCTCGATGTCCTTTAAGTTTATCTGCTCTAAGAAGCTTTCCCATGCTCCCTTAGCCAGAGCCTTAGTCAGGCTATCTGCTATCATTTCTGCGCTCTTAGTGTAACAGACTGTAATCCTTCTGTCAGAAAGTACGGGGCAAGACCGGAGTTTCCAACATGAGCACGGAGGTTCCGGGTACGCAAGACCCACCGAAGGATCCACCAGGAAGCA
>MU854140.1:0-11176 GCA_033297225.1 Diplogelasinospora grovesii | reverse complement strand
CCGTAATTCCAAGTTCCCCATCTGTCTCGCACCAATAGCGACCAGGGGCCACTTGTGGCGGCCATCTACCCCAGCACACTACGTCGACGCAATCTGCCCCCGTACACTACGTCGACGCAATCTGCCCCCGCACACCACGTCGAGGCAATCTGCCCCAGCACACCACGTCGAGGCAATCTGCCCCCGCACACCACGTCGAGGCAATCTGCCCCCGTACACCACGTCGAGGCAATCTGCCCCCGCACACCACGTCGAGGCAATCTGCCCCCGTACACCACGTCGAGGCAATCTGCCCCCGCACACCACGTCGAGGCAATCTGCCCCCGCACACCACGTCGAGGCAATCTGCCTTCGTACTCTTATCACCACTACATACCCCCGTCCCCGCGCTCAATGGATGGAATATCACGTTCGGTGGATGAGCAATGGAAAGGCCTTTGTGAGACGTCGATTCGCGTCTCCGTCAAAGGATGCGACGATCTCATTGAAGTATTGGACTCTGTGCGACACCAGGCTCGTGCTTGGAAGTTCCTAGCCTCCGCCTTTACGAACACATTTCTTGGCGTTGAGGCTGCCAAAAGAGTTCGGCAGTTCCTCCAAACCACTTTCACTTATGACGATAACAAAGCCACTTCCCAGAAGCAAGCACTGGTTCGAAGGCTGCCGATTCCACACTTGGTTACGCTTGCGGTGTTTGTTTCGCACAAAGACCTTTATCGAAGCGAAACGCGTCTCGTCCAGCAGCTGTGTGAGGAGGTCCCATATTTCATTCAGAAGGACCTCGTACTTCGCATTTTCCTGGATGAGGGCATCAGAACCAGTTGTCGTGGGCTCAGTCTATACTCCAAAGAATGGAAGGAGTTCCTGGAAGGTTGTATTCCCTACTAGCCTGCTCCGACGTATGCTAATACTAGTAGCGTTCAACGACCATTGCCAACGACTCGGCGATACGAGGACGGACTGCACTACACGCAAAAGAAAGGCTCACGACGATGACCCGGCTATTTCTGGACTTGCCAGAGAGGTCCACGACCATATTGTTCGCCGTCCGCCGAACGAGGTGTTGACAACCGATGCGTCTCCGCCGGCCCACAGCGCAGCATCCCATCCGGCACCGACACCGCCTCCGCACCTTCCGACAACGCCTTCAACCGACTATGCCTCCGCTATCTCTCACCATAATCGCGCCCGAGTGGGATCGACCCACCCAGCCAACACCGACGGTGCCCGCACCTCACCACCGAGCCTCTCTAATGAGTCCGCAGACGCCTCCGTCCCTTCACCGGTGAACAGCAATGGGCAAGCCTCTGGCACTTGGGCATCCACGGCAATCACATCGGGTGGGGTTTCAATGCACAACAAGCCCTCACACGTCCACGGCCCGCATATTGTATCTTCGAATCCACCACCTAACAGTGACCCTCTGCACTACCCGGGACCAGATGTCCGCATGCACAACCAGCAACCGGCAAACTTGTTGCGACGTCCGCTGCCAGCGCACGGCGGGACACTGCCTCAACCGGCTGTTCTCGAGGTTCCGCCTGGCTTCCGTGGCGACCCAGCTCCGTCCAATGCAACTACATCATCATGGGACGAACAACAGCTCACATTTCAACCTCTCGTCCAGGCTGCCGGAGCCTCGCCCTCGCCAACAAGGCTGCCTGGGATTCATGAGGCATTCGATACGCCTCGGACAACTTTGCCAGCATGTCATCCTCGAGGAGCGTTTGCTCGAAGCCAACTGGCGGCACACAGTCCGGTACTTGCCCCAGGATCTGCCTCTCACTTCGCAGACGTCCCGGACCACATATTTGTCCCTCCTTTCACTCATTTAATCCCAACAATGTGCCAAATCTCTCGGGTTCTGCCCGAGGCCCTCAGATGGGCTAGGCACTCGGAGGTACAGAGCGAACCCACCATCGAAATGGACGTGCCTACGACCGTAAATGATGGGTATATGTATGTGCGCGTCGATCCCAAGAAACTGCCGAATGCCATTCACTTGTCCAACGAGACTCCGATACCCGACGCGAAGGTACGTTCTCTGTTTGGGGACGTCCTCTATCAAGCGACCGAAAGCAGCGAGTGTTGGAAGCGTGGAGAACCGGCTACGGTGTATTACGCAGAGGGCGGCAAGACTCCCTTCTTTCGTCTTACATTAGGTTTCGACGACGTGTTAAGGTTAACTAATGATCTTTTTGCCGCCAGCTTGAAGGTTAAACCACCGGCGTAATCTTGTATTTACCAGCTACTCCAGGATTGGAGACTACAAAATAAACCTTGTAACCCCTTTCGATTGTTTCTTGTCCTTGAGCACCACTCTTTCGCCACTGTGGCACGTTGTTCGAATCTAGACATGAAACAGCTATACAAGACCACCATTCCACGATGCTCTGCTGTTCTATCGGCACAATCTTAGGAAAAGTGACAGTCATCCAGCCTTGCGTGTCCTGCATCGCACGTCAGATTCGGCAAGTTGTTTCAGGATATTCGGGATAACGAACAGACATTGGGGGCCGAAAGTGCGAAGAACCTGCTGCGTAGACATTAGCGCTTGTTATCAACATCGATCCAGTGATTTCAGTATTTACTGTATGAAGTGGATAGCTCGTGGCTTTTAGAATCTGGAAAATGATATGATATCTCGGAGCATTTGCGAATACTGCTGCTGGCTCGGTTTGCGCCCGACGGTTTCTTTCTCGCCGAATTTCGGGTGCCGCGACAACCCCTCATGGAAAAATTGTCGCGGGACAATGGCCGCGAAGGATGATCGGGTGAAGTCGTCATTGCTCGCGCACGTGTTCTCAATAGCTAGCCGATAATACCCGGGGCTCATTATGCTGGAGCCTGCGCTGCCCTATTGCTGACAGTGCCGCTGGTGGGTCGTTCAGACATTGCAATTCGTTCGCGGCGCGTCGCGGGAAAGAAGACCAGAAGGGAGAGGGGTCAAAGACGGAGGGGCATCGCATCCTTTATCACCCACAAGATGGGGCAGAGATGGCCAAGGCGTAGATCTGGCTAGTTCATAACGGCGCATAAATGGGTCATTCATCACTTTAGCACATCGTCTCCCGAGCCTTTAATACTGTTTGTGCAGAAGCACGTCTGCTTGAACGTGCGCTTCCGGCGCAGGGACCCGCTGGCCCTCGATGGGCGAGATCCAACCGGGCGAGATGCAGCGTCTGGGATCCGGCCAAGCCATCCCGGCTGCATCTGCGGTCCCAGTCACCGAGGTAAGCAGTGACGAGACGCCACGCATGAGTATACTGGGTTTACGGTAACATTTGCGTCGGGGTAGTCCCGCCCAGCAGGACAAAGCTGAACCTTTCCGCACGTCACAAGCTATTCCACTCGCTGCGGCACACGTTACGAGCCGGCTGGAATCCTTCATGCTAGTACCTGAACTTGCAAAGTATGCACGGGAAAGGGTGCAATTGAGACAGAACCTCAGAGTCCTTCTAGCTTTTGTGGGCTTACAGACAACCTCTTCAACAACCAGTCCTTTGAGCCAATTCCCTCATAGCTGCGATTGGGGCCCTTTGTCAAAGTCAAGTACCAGCTGGATAAGGCACCACACAGCAGATCTCGTAGCTGACACGATTCAGCCACGACCTGACCCTGGTTAAACCCAATTCGTAAGTCACTGTTAGCCCGGCAAGGTAAGATGATAAACAAAATCTTACCGAGCTCGATGAGCGCCTGCTGAACGGTTTTGTATCTGCCCGTCCAACAATTGGTAATGACATCTCCAATCTGCAGACCGGCTACATGGGGAAATGTCCGGGTGCGAAACAAGTCGGTCACTTCCTCGTCGGGGAGGTCTTCGTATGGCGACGTTCGCGTGCATAACTCGTACAGAACGGACCCCAACGAGAAGATGTCACCGAGAACAGTGGCTCGACTGCCGAGCTCGGGGTGACCATACCTGACTTCACATCCAGCTCTAGGAGGCCTTCTGCCGTTTAGTGACGAACCAGCAAAGTCACACAAGATGATGCGTTGACTTTCCGCAACTAATATAATGCAGAAACGTCGCCTTGCGCTACCTTTATGTTCCCGCTCCATGTCTAGCGAGTGGCCTTTAGCCTGGGGCAGATTGCCCCGACGTAGTGTGCTAGGGCAAATTGCCTCGATGTAGTGTGCTGGGGCAGATTGCCTCGACGTGGTGTACGGGGGCAGATTGCCTCGACGTGGTGTGCTGGGGCAGATTGCGTCGACGTAGTGTGCTGGGGTAGATGGCCGCCACAAGTGGCCCCTGGTCGCTATTGGTGCGAGACAGATGGGGAAATTACCGCGGCGCCTCGTCAGCCCTGCTACAGCGTCAGTACCTAGTCGGCCGCCATCTTTATCGCCATGCGGTCGGCTTATTACCAGCTGCCGCACCCTAAACACCTTTCCTAAATTAGAAAGCGGCCTGTGCGCAATATCCCTAACGATCCTTAGCTACGAATGTAGTACATTGTTAACAAACGCGAACGCGGCCGATTTAGTTCTTCCTCCATTTTTTCCACCACAAATGTTCCTGATTGCACTCTTTTACTTTAGACAGCAGCAAGCGGAACATCGAGTTGGCGGGTATCATCTACGTCCCAGCATGAAATGCCCAGTTCCCGAGCTTCTCTCAGGGGCAGGACGTGCTTCGCGAGGCTGGGGAGGAGGACCAGCCATGCGCCCACGGAGCACGCTGCCCGAGATCGCCACTGCCGAGAGTTAATTACAAGTCCAAGTATGAGTGGTTTTATTCCTGGTGATCTATGTACCCCGCCATCCCTCCTGGCGTCGCCGCTTCGACTCGCGAGACGGAATGCGTCCATAAGGCCGGAATCCACGAGCGAGGTCCATTGACTGGTATCGGCGGCCGGGTTGCTGTTGATTCCGCTCGACCATACGTCTTGGCGGGTGAGTTGGTCGTTACCGGCGGTAGAAGTGGAAAAGGCAGGAAGATCTCCTCCAAAAAGATCTCCTACCAACGGTGTAAAGTAATTCATCTCTTGATGCGGTGCGGAACAGAGATGGTTTGATCGGACGAAGATGACGCCCGTAGGGTTCTTCTCCTTTTGGTCAGCGCGCAGCTATGTGCGATGTGACTTGTAGCCAATCAAAACGTTTTATCAGGCGCATCGTGAAGATAGTTCTCGCTACTGTTGCGTACTTGGTACAGGATTTGCAGGTCCACAGTGGACGTGGTGTGGTTACGGTTTGTAACGCTGCCATCATGGTCCTACACAGGTAAGCGGTCTGGAATGTGATGGCCTTTAGCGCTGACCAGCTGGATCGCAGGATGTCTCTCTATCTACCAATAGGGAGTCATTAAACGGGAAGCGAAACAGCGAGTCTTGTCTTATCCCCTCCCTGGACACGTCTACGCCACTCCTTATCCCCTGTCTGATTGAGTCAATCACAGGCGGCAGGCTTACGTACGAGACATCTAATCCTGGTCTAAAACTTGCAAGCTTATCTTGAATCAGATCAGCGAATGTCTGCCGATGTCTGGGATATGATGTCGACCTCTTTGCTGCCTCGGCGACCGTCGTCCTGGCCTACAGAGGCCTAGAGTGAGGCTCATGGACCGGGTACAGCTTTTACAACCACTCCCTCGTCCATCCCGACCCGGACGCCTTGCAGTCGACTCCCTACGCGGCTGGCCTCCGCGGCGTGTAGATTGCTTTTGTGTGCAAACAGTGACTTCTGGCGGTAATTTGACTGGAACCACGCACACATCCAGTCCTGCGGTCGGTGTGAGTGTCTGCATGCTAATGATGCATGCATGCATGCCCGTCCGTCATTCACACCCTCTGCAAAAGGCAACCGTTGCCGCCGGTCAAGTCCAATGCCTTGCCTGCGATCGTCTCCACCTAACGTACCCATCTCATCCATACGAGGAAAGCAGCTTTCTTCTCCCTCGCGACGAGGAGGCTCTGCCCTTCTTTCCGGTCCATTGAGGCTTTGCTTCGGCGTGTCGAGGCCTGTGGCCCTCCGAACTTCCGAGATAGCATTGCCCGTTGCCCTGTTTACGGCATGCATGGACTTGACACTGCCAAAACTCGTCTTGTAATTCCTTCCACTGTTAATGAACCACTGGCAGCTGCAGGTGTTCAGGCCACCGTCCATAATTGTGTCGCTTGCCGCCCTAAGACCAGCCCGGCCACATCACTCTGGCATCCCCCTCCAAGCCATGAATTCTGGTCGCTAGAAGTCGATCCTCAGCATTCCACCCCTACGGGTTACCCAGGTCAGCACCCTACGGTGCGCTCCTCTTAATCCCATCACCGCTCAATTTGAGATTTGCCCTCTTTCCCGCCTCTAGGAATTATCACACAACCTCCCTCTCTCTCAAGAATCCCTCATACAAGCCCACGTCCAACGAGATGACGACGGAGGACACTTGGTACGCAATTCTGCGAGCCTTGTGCGCCGCTGCAGTAATCGTTTTCGCCCTCCTGGCTTCATTTCTGCCACACATTCCTCAAACCCGAAACCCCAAATCGCTGTCATATTGGCTTCAGCTTGTCTTGATTAAAGTCCGTAGCGCTTATAGAAAAGCATTAATACGGCGAAAGGGATCTGGCCTTGTGGTGCACCGAGCTTCTGTCCATAAATGACGTCGTCTCGGCACCTTTTGAACTGTCGGTGAGGCCTTTCCGGCCCCCTTACACTGCCCCCCGAGATGCGGTCGGGCATAAAGCAGTGTCACACGGTGTCACACTGCAGTAGGCTACTCTGTAGCACAGCCTCGTGTATACATTGACACGTCACACCGTCTTTTCCTTCGTGTCTTGTCAGGTAGCCTGACACTGCGATTCTACCTCTTAGGACGTGAAGCCATACACCATCTTTCGTTCTGTACCTGTAATGGGTGTCCTGTATGGTGCGTCGTTTTCATGCAGGGACAACTCACAAACAGGAGAAGTATTCAGCCTTGTTTAAGTCGCGGGATGGTGGCAATGGATTATAAAGGGCACGAGAGTGCGAAAAAAAGAGAAACGAGGGTGCAAACGAAAACGATTCGACCATGGCCCCCTTTGCTACCGACCTCAACAACGCCGAGAAATGCTCGGCCCCTCAGCCCGTCCCTCAGGGGAGCCATCCTCGGGTCTCTTCCGAAATGTCGCGTCGACGAGCCACCGATGACCAGTCCACCCAGGAATCAGAACAAGAGACGAGTGGGTTCCACTAAAACCTGGCACGTCCAACAGTGTTGACATAGAGAAGCCGACTGTAGGAAAGAAGCGGAAAAGTTTATGGAGGCGAAGTGCAGAGTGCGGGACCACGGTGAGTGATAGACGTCGTTTGTCAGCCACGGGGTTTTGAACTGACTTGATCCCAGAGGACAAGTTCGAATCAGGATGGCCAAGGCTAGCCTGGACGACGGAACAAACCGACAACATGCACTACGTTCGAGGCTTCTTCTACAGCCGCCTCCGGCTCCTTATTTACAAAATGGGGCGAGTCGCGCGCCTAGAGGCCAAGCTCGTCGAGTTCGACATAGAGCATAACGAAAACTTGCGGAACCTCACGGACGATCAAAAGAGAGACCCAGGTAATCCTCGAAACCTCGACGACCAAGTGAGGCTCCTAGAGGACCTCAACCGGGAGTTGGCCGAATATGGTATGTATAAGAGAAAGAACACCAGCCTGGTTTGCCTTACAGGAAAGGGGCCTGCAGCTAACAAGATTCGGCACAAGACCAAATAGTCAAGGCCTACAAGGAATTTCGAGATTTCCGCCCCTGCTCCCGATCTCAGTTTGTGAACATGCTGAAGCATATAATTGCAAACGAAATACTGGAGGAGGAGGCGTACGACGTGACTATGGACGCGCCGGACGACTTCGTCTACATCGCGAAGCCGCTCCCCATGGTTGGGGAATTGATGCATTGCAACCCCATTGCTCGGAAGCTTCTGGTGAGTTCTTTTCCAACTTTTTTCTTACACTCGAAAAAGCTCAGGCTTAATTCTCCCCTTTCTTCCATTTGGACAGGGAAATTACCGAAGCTCAGATGGCACCTATGTTGTCAGCCGCGACCGCATCGAGTTGGTCCTCTCTCTCGGCTACATCGTCTCTGTGACCATACTCATCGTGACCCCGGCCGGTATCCTGTACCTGGGGGATCTGAGCAAGTCCCAATCGTTCGGGGTATTCGTGGTCTCTGTCCTATCCTGGGTGTGGTTCTGGTCACTTGGATGGCTGCGTTGAGAAATAGGTTAGAGAGCCTCGGTGTATGTGCTCCGCAGGGTGATGAGACGAATTTAAGCGCCACGGGGTCGGTTACCTATCTCAAGCCAATGCTATGCGTGAAAATCCATGGGTTCGAATGCGGAAAGGCTATTTTGACTCACTGGAATGGTTTTCGGTAGAAAACGATGATCAGGTGGGTCATGGTCTGACAGTGAATGGACATTGGGATCTACTTTAGCTTTCATCGGGCAACTACACGTTTGCAGTCTTTACGACTAACAACCCTTAAGCGCGAGACGCCAAATGGACGCACGAAGACTCCAGGCGCCCCAAGTTGTTCTGGAGCCCGTCTCCTCCAGCAGGTTGTTGTCATCGCCGCCACAATTGTGATACTTCCACTTCGAGGCCATCCAGAGCTTACAGTGATCGACGTGCAAAAGATGTGACAAACCTTGATGACGTTATAGTTGGTGTGCGAGGTGCTTAGAGTGTGCGTTGGCCACTAAGACTTGTCAGATACATTTGTCAGGGACATTGCGCATCTCTGCTCGCATTAATATCCGGCCTTGCCCTCATTAATATCCGGCCTTGCCCTTAGTCACTCAGCTACTCTTTCACACGACACGGAACTGAAGACGTTAACCAAAACTTCAACATTTGACCCCGATCAGTGCGTTGTAGAGGTATCCATCGAAGTCATCTCGCATTCGTCTTCATGCTATCGACTTCTAACCCGATTACAGGCATCTACTATCAAGCAACCATGGACCCGAAAGAGCTTCTGTCGAACTGCAGGGCTATCTTCGAAGAGTCTATTAAGAAGTTCGGCAACGGGGGCGCTTCTTTAGGCATCCTGAAGGACGGAAAATCGGACTACCTTGAGCTGGGCACGGAGACGACTATGCCAAACGAAAACACTGTCCATCTAACATCCTCGATGACAAAATCTATTCTTGCCGTCGCGATCGGTATGCTGGTTTCGTCTGGGAAAATCCGGCTCGATACCCCAGTGAAGGACATCATTCAGCTACGTGCGACATGCAACCACCGCAGCGGCGCTCCGCTCCGGGTGGTCGACCTCCTTGACCACCGCTCCGAGTTTTTCAGGTGCGACCGCCTATGGGAGGGACCTGACGGCAGAATTAATGTCCAGGATAGAGGCGCGATCCTTAGACTTTATGAGCGTCTTCCCCTCAATCCCAAGTATAAGAGCGAGCCTGATTTTCGCAACACGCGCAATTATAGTAACCTCGGCTATGCGCTGCTAGCAATGATCATCGAGGAGAAGGCGGGAATGAGTTGGACCGAGTTCCTTCATACTAAGGTCTTTGATCCGCTAGGCATGACGCGGTCAACCGCCGACATGAGCTGCCGAAAGCCGGAGGGCAACATTGCAGATTCCTATTGCGCCCAAATTAACGGACAAGAGCTTCGCGATCTCTTAGGTGACGACGAAGATTCAGCAGCCGTCCACGAGCGATTTCTGTGCAGAGTTAAGGCCAGCAACTTGGTTGCTGTTGCTCAGCCCCTCCAGCTTTCTAAGTGCAGCGACACAGCCACCTACATCGGAGCGGCCGCTGGGATCCGGTCTACGGTCTCTGATCTGCTCAAGTTCTACCAAGCTTGCATCGAACTGTTCAACGAGAGGCCGGACAGGGAGCTCACCGAGTTTGAAGCCGGGGCGATCGTCGTCTTGGATCACATCAGAGAAATGGCCCAAGACCGAACGTGCGCCTATGCGGGTGGCTGGAACCCTGTCTCTCTTCCATGGGACCAAAAACAGCGAGCTCCCGGTGCTGACGGCGAGAACTACGGACGGCTACGAGCTGTTGCGGATCTTAACGTCGCGGAACTTCGGGACAAGGAAGACTTCTGGCCGTTCTTCCATGGGGATGCTGACAAACTGGGTCGACAGCTGGCATGGTTCCACGGCGGTAACATGGTTGGAGCTACTTCGTTTGTCTTCGTCATCCCCAAGATGCGCTTGGCTGTGGTGGCTCTGTGCTGTGCAAGGAGCTTCTATGTCGACTGTGCGAACATGATCGGGCTCGCGCTAGCCGATTGTCTGTACAATGAGCGAAGCGAGGCCGACGTCAAGAGCTATCTGGAGAAAGTCCGCTCGATCGGCGATCACTGCGCCGCGCGCTACATGGTTGAGGTCGCGAAATACGAGAGGACCCTCTCCGTGGATTACGAGGAGTGCGCCACGGTTCGGGGGTACCGGCAATGCATCGGAAAATACATATTTACTGACGGCATCTTTCTCGAAGTCCTGGCGGATAAGACTGGAGATCGACTGGAGCTACGCTATCAAGAGGATCAATATCCTCTGAGAGTCAAACCGGGAAGCGCTTTTAACAGAATTACAATGTCATTTGCAATGCCGATGACGGTTGCACACAATACCGGGCTTGGCGGAAAGCATTGGCTGAACCACAAGTCATTTGAGGTCATCTTTTTCAGAGAACCAGGTTGTGATAGCGGTTTTAACCGCTTGGTTTGGACATTTGAGGATGTTGATAAGGGGGCTGAGATGCTCGCTTTCGTTAGGAGTATTCGACAAAGTCCGCAAGAGAGCAATCCCATTCCAGACATCTCTAGTTGGATCGAGAAGCTGGAGAAGCTCAGGGGCCAGATCAGGGAGCGGCAGCGAGAGCTGACCCAGCACAAGGAGTGCCAATATAGGGTGCCGGCGCAGGCAAGGTCGGCGGCGCAGGCCGTGGCGCCTAACCTGCAGACGTGCACCGACTCAGTTGTCCGTGCGGAGGATGCGACGTCAAAGTATCACACTCGCAAGGCGACCATTGTATACTACGACGGCTTGCTCCAATGGTTCTTCACCGAGCTTGTGAAATTTGTCTCGGCGGTAGGGAATAGACTGCGTAAGGCTCAAATGGCGGCCATGGCAACTCAGGTTAAGCGAAGGCCATGGTTGTCGGATGAGAAAGATATAGGGCAAGAGACTAAAGACGACGCCGGTAAGGGACTGAATACCGGG
>MU854139.1:0-11246 GCA_033297225.1 Diplogelasinospora grovesii | reverse complement strand
TTAACTACCGCGACCTTACAAACGCCATTAACAGAAAATTGCTTACCCTTAACAACAACACCCGCACCGGCCCCGAGGTGGGCAAGGGCTCTTTCTACAACCATAAGCGTAATAAGGACGCTAGCGACGACGAAGAACGTAAGGAAAGAGGAGGAAGAAGAAATAAGAGGAAGCACTTAATGGGCGAGAAGTTTAAAGATAAGCTTAAGTGCAGTGCGTGCAAGCTACCTTACCACACGCTGGAAAGGTGCTACTACGTGTTCCCTAAGCTGGCCCCAGACTGGTTTAAATCCTTCGAAAGGATATAAGAACAGGCAGACAAGGCCCTTAAGGAGGATGAAAAGCTAAAGAAAGAAATTAAGGAGCTAAGGAAGCAGAAAAAGACAAAGAAAGAGGATCCTATAAGCTCGACCGACGATTCGAGGCAGAAGGAGCACTCTCTAAAGCGCTCTTAACTGCTTAGGAGGATAGCAGAGATTAAGGCAAGCTTTATAACTATAAAGGGAGCAGCGTTCACAACCTAATCTTACCCTCTTATACACTCGGCAATACTTAACTTTAGTTCCACCCTCCATATCTTTAACTAAATAAGCCGCTTCCTAGACTTCAGGCGAGCGGCGCTAAGCGACTGCATCTAAGCAGGCGATCACTAAATACCGATTCTAAGCTACGGCGAAGTGGATATTAAGGTCTAACCGCTAGCCGGAAAGCAGAAGTTGCTGCGCTTATACGATATGGCGTACTGCGAAGAAATTGCTTACAATCTGGTCTCCCTGCGAAAGCTACGTAAAAGGGGGTTCTACTGGGACAACAAATTGGATCCCACGCTCTTAAAACGATCAGACGGATCAGTCCTATACGCCTTAACCGAACAATACGGCCAATTCGTAATAAAGTACATCCCAGAAGACGTTAACAGAGCGACCTTCTACGCACGCAGGAACCAATTTAACACATAAACTAAGAGAAGGCCTGTAAGAGTAGATGCGTTCAGATAGCACCTCCGTCTCGGTCACCTAGGTCTAAGAGCTCTCGAGCACCTTATCAATAGTTCTTAAGGGGTGCGAATTAAAGGCATCACAACGGCAGAATGTGACGCCTGCGCATAAGGAAAAATGAAGCGTTAGATAAGACGTTACCCGAGGGAGCTACGCAAGGGAGCAAGGGAAAGACTAACGATCGATTTCCACGACTTCGAGGAAGACTAAGAAGGCTACTTAAGCCTAATGTTAGTTACTTATCGAGGGACTAAATACCGTTAGGACTTCTACTTAAAAGACCGAACTGCAGCATTAATCATCACAGCGCTAAAGATCCTACTAAGCCTTTTAGAACGCTAGTATGGGATTAAGGTTAAAGTGATCGAGTGCGATAATAAAATGGTTACAATTAAGCCCGAAGTAAAGCGCTTCATTAAGCTCTAAAGCATTAGAATCGAGCCTTCCCCTCCTTATACGCAAGCGCTGAATGGAGGCGCGGAACGCTTAAGGGGTGTGGTAAAGGAAAAGATGCGCTTAATGAGAATAGGTGCAAAGCTCCTAAACGCATTATAAAGAGAGATATTAAGGACTGTAATATATCTGTTAAACCGTACGCTAAGATATAAAAATGGATGGAAAACGCTATTCGAAAGCTTCCACTTAAGGGATAAGGAGCAAAGGAAGCCACACCAGTCCCACCTTTAGACCTTTAGCTGTAAAGCTTACGCCCTTACTATGGAAGCAATGAAGCGGGAACAGCGTAAGAAGCGCCTGAACCTTAAGGCGTGGATTAGCTACTTAATAAGATACTAATTAACGAACGTCTACAGGATCTGGAACCTAGCCTTTAATAAAGTCGTGGTCACGAGAGACGTGATGTTCGATAAGAAAACGGTCTTTAACGGGAACTTAAAGACTTAAGAGACGATATTCGTAAAGTTAATCCGGAAAGGTTAGCCGAATAGCTCTAAAAGAGCTATACGTTAAAAGATAAGCAGGTCTAACCAGCGTTAAAAGATCTTTAAGAAGTGAGAGACTTAAAGGACTTTATAAAAGATAAAACCAGTATATAAGAAGCGACTAAGAATACTGATGCTGGACTGTAAGAAGCAGTTAATTAAAGCTTTAAGGATCAGCTAAGGTCGAAAGAGTATATAAAGGCTAAATTTAAGCTTCTTCTTACTTTACCACCCTCACCACCGGCAGCAATGCTAGCAGCTATAATAACCTCGCTAAAGAAGCCGCCCTTTCTAAACCCTAAAGGACGCTTTATAAAAAAGGAAGAAGCAGTGGATTAATTAAGGCGGGAAGAAGGGAAATAAACCTTAATGCCTTAACTAGGCGCAAGCTAATTAAGGTTGCAGGAAAAGACAATACTTTAACTGGGCCGTGGCGCAGGCTAATTAAGGTTAAAGGTTCTTAACAGTAATATTAAGAGAATACAGCTGGGCGCAAGCTAATTAAGGCTGGAAATAAGCACTAAGAGCTAACTAAGCGCAAGCTAATTAAGGTTAAAGCATACCTTAGCTGCTCTAAAGATGCACTACACGGAATGCTAGCAAGGCGCCTTCTTCGCAGGGACCCGGGCAGGAAAGGTAGTTAATTTAAGACAGAAGGTCCTTATAAAAGCTATCGTGGAAAGGTTATTAAAGAAGCGTCGGTCACTGCACCGTAAAGACCTCCCACCACCTTTAAAGAGCTACAGAGAGCTTAAAAACCACCCTTTAAGCAAGCAGTTTAAAGAAGCAGAAGAAGTACACCTGCGCAGCCACCGGGACATGAAGTCCTAGGTGGAAATCTGCTCCAAAGACCTAAAAGCTAAAGGACATAAGATCCTAAACTGTAAGTAGGTATATATATATAAATTTAACAAGCACGGCAGGTTCGATAAGGCTAAAGCGAGGCTCGTTATAAAAGGCGACTAACAGCTCCTTAACCCTCACGTAAGCAGTTATGCAGCAACCCTAGCTGGAAGGTCCTTCCGAACGCTAATAGCGATTACGGCACGATACGACCTTAAGCTACTGCAGTACGACGCGGTTAACGCTTTCATTAACGTAAAACTTAACGAAGAAGTGTTCATGAAAATGCCGCTAAGACATCGAAAGGCTAGTATAATACTTAAGCTCAGGAAGGCGCTTTATAAGCTTCGGCGGTCGCCATTACTATGGCAGAGATCTCTCACACAGACCCTACGCACCCTCGGCTTCCAACAAGTGCCTTATAAGCCCTGTTGCTTTATTAAGGATAGAGTGATCCTTTTCTTTTACGTAAATAACATCGTCCTAGCGTTCAACGAAAGGGACCGAGCTAACGCCCTCGCCCTAATCGAGCAACTGAAGCAGAGATACCAGCTTACAGGAGGAAAGGAGCTGTAGTGGTTCTTAGGCATTAGAGTGCTTAGAGACAGAGAGAAGAAGCTTATTTAGCTCTCCTAAGCATCATATTGTGAGAAGATCGCTAATCTGGCGCAAACCAAGCAGGCAGCGAGCACCCTAATGACCAAAGAAGAGCTCCTTCCGTTTAAAGGCTTAGCTAACAAGGCCGACATCGTGACCTACCTGCGGAAAATAGGTTCCTTATTATACGCAGCGGTGATCACACGGCCCGACGTTACCTTCGCCGTATCCAGGCTGGCGCGCTTCATAACCAACCCTAAGCCTAAACACCAGGCCGCCGCAGATAAGGTGCTCCTGTACCTGCAAGGAACGAAGTTCCTAGCGCTCCAATACGGAGGAGAAGACGATTTCCGAGTCGCCAGCGATGCTTCCTTTGCCGACAACACGGTCGATCGAAAGAGCTCCCAAGCCTACGCCATGAAGTTGTTCGGTAGGATGATTAGGTGGAGAGCTAACAAGCAAGAGACGGTTACAACGTCAACAACAGAAGCTAAGCTCCTAGCACTATCACAAGCCGCAAAGGAAGCTCTATTTATAAGCCGACTACTCAAGGAACTGGGAGTCGAAATCAACACGCGCATACGAATCGAGTGTGATAATACACAGACGATCAGGCTGATCCACGCAGAAATCGCAACCCTCAAAACGAGCCTACGGCACGTGGATATCCATAACCACTGGCTGCGTCAAGAGGTGCAAGAAGGAAGGATCACAGTCTGTTACACCAAGAGCGCAGAAATGATGGCAGATGGCCTGACCAAGGCTCTGGCCAAGGGAGCATGGGAAAGCTTCCTGGAGCAGATGAACTTGAAGGACATCGAGGAAAGGATCACTGAACGGCAGAAGGGAGAGCTCCAAGAAGACGCAATGGTCGTGGACGAAGACTGGGAATAGCTTCAAAGGTCCAGGCACGCCTTGCAGGCTTGCCTGAGGGGGTGTGTTGGATGCACAAGTTGAACTGTGCCCCAGGAAAGGATGTCACGTGACAGGCCGCAGGCCGGAAGCGGTGGAACGGGCGCCTGAGGAATGCGGGCGCCTGGGGAATGCGGCGCCTAAGGAATGCGGCGCCTAAGGAATGCGGGCGCCTGAGGAATGCCGGCGCCTGACGCAAACGGAAGGACTGCTCCACAACGCGGGAAAATGATGATCCATTGCGCTCTTCTTCGTTCCAGACCTGTTCATATAGCCCATAAAACGGCCAGAAACAGCCTGCCAAACAGTTGATCAAGAAGAACACAAGTTGACCTCAATTACTACGTGTGCACTGCAAGCCGTGACTTCCAACAGGATCAGACCTTTACCGACACGAGCTCGACGGACAAGTTTTGGCAATTCCCCCGCCGCTTCGTCCCAGAGATCTCAGGAGTTCCATCCTGACCAGGCTTGACTGGTATACCAATGTCCTAACTGCTCTCCCGCATCGGAGCAGTGACTCTAGTGATGGTTTGTTATCCGTCCAGTCCTCTAGCGCTTCTTCGCATCCCTTTCTCCCTTGTACGGTCGCTAACGGATGAGCCCCATGGGGGAAAGTCCCTGCCATGCGCTTCGCCGCGGCTCAGGCCGCCTTACTTAAAGACCTCCGACAACTCTCTAAGTTGACAGCGGATCTCGAGCGCCGACTGCTTGCTCGGCGGAAAGTGAATGGCTCGTCCAGGCGTCGCTGTAAGAATGCTCTAATCCACTCTCCATTCGGACACCGTGATGATCCCAAATTGAAGGCGAGCGAGGGCACCAACTGACAAATTCCCAGAGCAATACTGAGTCACGCCTTCATGATCAAGATGTTCCCTACCATCATCTCATACCTCTTCCCTGTCTGGTCCACACCGAGGACCCGCTTAGGATCGGTCCTGAGTGTCTTGCAGTGGTACGGGTATCCCGTTGCGGCCTACAATATCGCCAACTTTGAGAAGGGGTTGGGCGAGACGAAAAACCTGAGGAAAGATCTCACCATCATTGAGGATAGGGTCGAAAAAGGGCTCAGAGTCCAGGGTACCGCTTGCTTCGACAATGCGACGTGGGGATGTATTCCATGGGATTCTGAATACAAGCCGGTCTAGTATAGTGTTCGGCTTTTTTATTCTTCTCCCTTTCCGTTGAAGGACCTCATTCAAGATCTCGTTTCAGCCTTGTTTATACTACTTTTCGATTAGTATATTGCTTCAAGAACGATGCCCCTCATCGCTGGCTTTTCTGAACCTGCCGCCTGGCCCTCCTCACGGTCAAGTTTTGTATTCGCGGAGCGCTGCCTGGGGCTTGACTGCTCTCAACTGCACCGGCGCGAATAAAGATTTCATCCCATTGGAAGTGTTGGATGCACAAGTGGAAGTGCCCCAGGAAAGGAAGTCACGTGACGGCTGGAAGCAGAGGAATCCCTTTGGCTGTGAACAACGCCTTTTTAAGCGAGGGATCCACAGTACAACCAGTCTACCTTACTGTCATGCGCTTTGGCCCGCTGGTGCTAGGTAACTGGATGTATCGAGAAGCCCACTATTTAAGGTTCTCGAATATCGATTGGCTGTAGACCCGGTCCTCGCTTAACAAGGCGTTGTTCAACAGCCAAAGGGATGGGCGCCTGGGAATGGGCCCACAGCGCATGGAATGGAGCGCTTCCGGAAGACAAAGAACGCCAAGGAAGCCAATTGGCGCAACCGGAAAGAGTGCTCCACAACGCGGGAAACATGTTAGCCATTTTTGGCGCTGACACCGTGCGCGTTTGTCGTCCCATGTATTCTACGAGCCCAGTACAAAACTGCTGACCGGGCACCGTCAATATCTACAGTTAACCCTCCACATAACGTTACGAGGTATAACGATAGTCTCGAATTATCGTTAGTTTTGGCGCTCCCGTTGGTTTTACTATGGCGTATAACGATTACCTAGGTATTCAAATTATCGTTAGAAATCTTGCTTAGTAATACACACAAATCGTTAAAGTCAGTCAGTCCCACCCACTAAAAAATCGGCCAAAGTAGTGTAAATTATTGATCGTTACCGCTCCACCGCACTACTAACCACACCTCCAGGGACCCCAAACCACGGCCAAAACAGCCAATTACAGTAGCGGAAGCACTCAACGCAGTCGATGTGCTCATCCGGTACGAAGAACAACAGGATGATGTGGATTTTGACTATTTGGCCCGCTTACGCAGGCAACAACGCGAATTACTCGGGCATCAATTACAACGCAGGGCTCGAGGAAGACAGGGAACCTTGGATGGGTACTTTGTAAACAGCTAATAGCTGTATTTGCCATAGAAATCTGTTATCCTATACCCCTGCCCCTATTGCCTGTACCGAACAGACCATGCCCTGACATTAACGATTATCTGGGTATAACGATTCAATATTGCGCCCCCGACCCGATCGTTATGTGGAGGTCAGACTGTACCGATTGTTAAACCGGTGTCCTGAAACCACACTCGAATTTTCTGCGCACGGATATTTGCCCTGGCCGTCCCTCCAATGTATTCACCCAGTCAGCGCATTTAAACTTATCAGCATCAAAGTTGGCATCGGGCACCGTCATCAACTGAACAGTATCATGTTGTTTCTCAATTGATGACACTTATTAAATTAATAGATTCTTCTTCTGCAATTCTTTATTTCTTATTTTTTCCTACGTTGGGAAAATCGGTTCAATGTGTTAAATATGAGAGTGTTTAATGATGCTTCATTGCAGTGAGCAATTGCTCTGTTGATCTCTGTTGTGGGTGTTGTTGTTTTCAACAGTTGTCAAGAAGGCATTGAATTGGCTATGGAAGAAGTCCTCTGGAGAAGAAAGAAAAGAGCGACTGGAAGTCTCAATACGGCTTCAATATATACACGTTATAAGTGGTAGGCGAATGGAAGTAACCGAGATAGACTATACCGAGGTAGCCGAGGTATCCGACAGTTGTGTGCTCCCAAGTCTTGGGAGCTGAAAAGGGAAGAGTTTTGCTAACGTACATCATGTGACTATCCACGTGACTATCCACGTGCCCCCTTTTCAGTGCCTTCAATCTAACACAATGCATCGAAATCAAGCGCAGTGGCCTGTGCCTAGCATGGCAAGGTCCCGCAGCCTGAAGGTCCGGCTGAAGTCCCTAAGGCTGATGGGCACGTAGGGGCCGCTGTGTGACGGCAAAGCAAACAATCCACTCATTGACAGTGGTAGGTAAGGCTAAACTTGTTGAATTCTAGCCAGTACAGGTACTAGGTGCCGTGATAAGGACTAAAACGCGACCCGAATGACAACCAACTGCTATAGCTGTTCTAAAGACCGCCTGTAACGATGACCGATACTCTTGGGGTAGCCATAAGAGATTCTTTCCTTTATAACGTTATGTGATCCAGGTACGGTTGTTATCCAGGCTATATCCCGTAGATTGAGGGAGGGAACCTTAGAACGACTTATTATACTCGGCCTCCAACTCTACGAGGTTAAGAAAGGGAACGAAACCGGTTCTAAAAAAACCGGTTTGCCAAAGAAGGTCAATCGCTGTTATCTCCTAATGCCCTTGAGAAGTCACTGCCCTCGTCTTGCTTTAAGCTTTTCGAAGCCCGTGAATGCGTCGCAACTTGAGACTCATGCCACCTCAACAGCGCAAGGGTATGGCAAAGGCTGCCAGTGCTCTTTCTTCCCTCGACTGACTGAAGACTGAACCACCTGGTGCAAGACATGGTTGCAAACAGCTCACTATCCTCTTAATCGACGATATTTCTCTGGGCCATTTTGGTCGAGGTATTCAAGTAATCCTTGTAGCGGGCAGGAAAGTGGAAGTGGACGAAGCGTAAGAAGGTGAGTAGCGGCAATGATGAACAAGCTGCAGATGTTAACCGGAATTTGTTAGCGAATGGAAAGAAAAGCGCATGGAAAGAAAAGCGAATGGAAAGGTTCTAACTCTTGCTGTGATGCTAGCTGATCCGCTTTCCACATTACTATAGCTTCGCCAAGGTATTGCGCTATCGTCTCATTTGACACCAGTGGGTGGAAAACCCCCGTGTGTTCGTCGACGTGGATATACTTAAACGCCCGCTTCGCTTCTATGGATGCCATGGATGGGTATGATTTTCCCCACCTATAAGGCTGCCGTTCCATCGCACAGATGCCCCCGTCATCTTCGGCGATGACAGTGACTTGCCCAGCGACGGAAACTGCTTCCCTCCTTCGATCCAGACGTGGGCGAACCTCTGTGTTTGTGCTGGGGTCCTGGATTAAACAGAGGTTCAGGGCGTACTGGAGGAAACAGACGACCAGGTGTACAGTCAGTTCTTGGGACTTGCTCCGGCGGGCGTCGTGCTCGTCCTCATCAATGCTATCCATGTCAATATCGGCCTCAAACTCGGATGATGAGGGCCTTGCTGGGGAGGACGACCCAGCAATGGCGGATACCGGGTCAATGAAGTCTTCCTTGTGAGCCTGTCTCCTAAATCGACGGGGGTACACGCGTGCCTCCATCATAAAGTCGGGGCGAGATGCGCGTAGTGCTACCCAGAAGAAGCCATCCGGGAGTCGTATCAGCTGGGAGTCGGTATGTTAGAAGGTAGGTACCCTTGTAACGCATGAACTGCACAGTGTAAGAGAAGAGTTGGTTGCGTAATTGGAGGTACCGAACAATGTGGGAAGTTCCCAGTCTTTATATACACAGGTGACATGGCCAGCGGGCCATTCACTCAGCCCCTGGTCCCACATTTCAACAAACTCTGTGGGATAACCCAGCAGGTGGGAGACGACTTCTACCTGTGACAACACCCGTGATGCCGCACGGGTAAGGCAGGCTGGTCGCTCGCGAGGTGCGAAGGCTCGGATTTGCCACGCAACGTGCCGCCGCAAGACACGCGCTCCAGCTAAATCTGAAGTAGCTGAAAATACAGCAATTTTGGGGTTGGTGGATAGTTTGGTTTGGGGACTGAATCTCAAGTCCAAGCTACCATTTGATGCCGGATAGAGGGCAATCTTATGGGGGTGAGCCAAAGGCTGGATAATGGGGGTCTAAATTGTGATATGTAGAAGTGCCACTATCTAGAATGGAGGGGGGCTCGGAGAGCATAGAAGATGTCCTGCAGGGAGCTTGGGCCTGCGCCATCACGATCTAGCTCCCAGAGCGAGAGCTCACAAACCGAACCAGCACATACAAGACCCGACCAGCGAACCTGGTCCCTCGAGCTTTTGACCGTGAAATTGAGCGAACTTGAGTACCTCAATTCCATCCGCTAGGCTCCTGCGGTGTGAGCAACTAAATCGACCAGTTCGATCCTCCTCTCCAACGGAGCGAACCAGCCACGAGGACGTGGAATTCCACATCTTCGTTGTCCCCCGAAAATCGCGATTTTCAGCACTTTTAGCGAAAACCAAGATTATTCTGAATAACCAAGCCTCCTTTGCAACACTCGCCAAGGAAGTCGCACCATCGCATCACAAGAACACAGCTCCACACGCGCGCCCGCACTGGCGAACTTGGGTGCCTAGGTAGTTCCTTCGAGCTTTCGGCAGAGGAACTGAAGCGAACTTGGGTACCTTCATTCTATCTGCTGGGCTTGACCGTGTTCAGCCACCAGAGCTGACCGCTCAACCAGAGCAATTTGCTCTCCACAGTCCAGATACTCACGATTCTGAACACCAGGGCCGTTTGCAGTCAACTAGTCAGAATCAACCAATTCTGCTGTTGTTGACTGCCACAGCCTTCCTCACAACCAACCTCGCCTTCGTCAACTGCACCAACCTTCGCGTGCCGCGAGCGATCCTTCGCCCCAGAACTGCAGGCGACGACGAGCAAGATCCCTATGCAAGCACACCAATTGTGTGCTTCCTTCCCCCTTCTTTGACAGGCAATTAAGCCTTTCTTCCCTGACCGAATTCCTCGAGCCGACCGACCAAGCCGCACCGCGTGACGCGAACCGATCGATCGACTGAGCCGAGCCGACCGCGCACCTCACCATGGCCGAAATCGACAATTTTATCACGAAGTGGTGCCTCTACCACCAACAAGATGATGATACGTGGGAGCCTGACGATAACGATAACCTCTCTCGCCTTGAGGCTCTCTTCGAGCAATTCCGCGATTGGCGCGATTACGCCAAGAAGCAAGAGAACGATATACGGAGGCTCAAGGATTACATCCATGCCATAGAAGCTGGCTCTGGCGAACACAGCCAGTTATCCAGGGGCTACGATCAACTCCGAGTCAGAGCTTCCAATTTGAAGTACAAACTCAAGGAAGAAAGAAAGAAATGGGAAGAATTCAATACAGAAAGGAAGAGACGTGAGGACACCAGCCAATCTAATGTGGAGAACGCCCTTTCCTTCCCGGGGAATGGATTCAGAGCCTCTATTTGGATGATGGGAAACCGGTGGCTAACACAGGACGATTTGGTTCATGAGAATGATGAGCTTCGAGGCCAGATTCGTGCCTTGGAAATCGACCTCATGAAGGCCAGACCACCAAGATGGGGCAACACAGGCCAAATTTTTATGGACGGCGCCCGCGATCAAGATCTCTCCGTCACGGACATCAGCCCTGTTGCTTCCATTAAGCCTTCTTCCGACCTTCTCTCGATCACGAAGATTTGTTCCATTTCTTGCGAGCCCACTCGCCAGCCAGTTGATCGCCGCACCTGCACCAAGTGCCACACTAAGTGGCCGTCACGGAATGCTCTGATGGAGCATGTGTACTCCAACACATGCATACCATTATGAGTATCATGACTGCCGAATTCGGTAACTGTCACGGCTTCACAACTGCCTTGGCGACAGCACCTCTCTGGAACTCAGTCCATTCCACCTTCCAAATTGTCAGACTTTATAATGGACTTACTAGCACCAGCCAGGTGTGGATTCACATTTTGGTTCGGTGGTATAGTTGTCCAATAGTTATGAGCCCGGACG
>MU854138.1:0-11254 GCA_033297225.1 Diplogelasinospora grovesii | reverse complement strand
ACCCAAGAAGATTGTTCCATTGATGCGCTGTGAGCCATACTTCCAACAGTTATGAGCCCGGCCCGCAGATAACTTCCAACTGCGTCAGTACTATTATTCATCGCTTACACGCGCATCAATTCCTCCATTCAGAACCTAAGAAAACTAACAACATGGCTGCCGCCAACGAAATGAAGATTATCCTTAAAAGCTCAGACGAATAAGAAGAATGGCGTGCTTAATTCAAGGCTGAGGCAGACGCCTCATGCTTATGGGAAAAGATCGACCCTGACACTAGGGAGCCCTTTCTCACGGCCCCTGAACGTCCTTCTCTGGGCGAGTTCGAGAAGAAGAGAATCATCACACGTGCAGGAAGTGGAAGTCGCTCCTATAGAATGAGGGCATCATCAACCAGTGCAGCTATTAAAGAGAGCATAACTGTGGAAGAAGTGGACTTAAGCAGTACCTTAGCCACGCACTTTAACTAGCTAACTAACGCTAGCTAATCTGCTTTTAACATAGCCTGGACTATATTTAGCTAAGATAACCGCGACTACGAAAAGGAAATTAAGGAGATCCAGTCGGTTAAGAAATAAATCTAGTTAATTATTAGTCCTTACTTATTTAGAACGTGCTGCGAGACGATGATTAAGGTTAAAACCTAGTACGTAAACTTAAAGGAGTACGTAAGAGTCTTAGAAGCAATGGATAAGAAGGATGCTCGAGATAAGTATAAGGCGGCCATTAAGCTACTAATTAAGGCACTATGAAACATGCTTTAATGGATCATAGCGTAGGAGCAGGCAATCAGCTTAGCTTAATAAAAGAAGGTCCTTAACGTTTAAAGCTCTAATGATTAGTTCGATAACTTCGTTAAAGCTATAAGGGATGTTAGCTGGGAGAGCTGATACTAATCGTACTAAATCGCTTACGACGTTAAGATCGAGAATAACGATCTTACTTATAGATAATTAAGCAATGATTTTATTAAAGAAGTTAAAAGCTATATATTTAGCTCACGAAAAAAGATCGATAAAGGAAGCTCGTTTAGCCCGACGTACTCGGGAGATTAGCTGAGTGATGGAGAGAAGGAAACTTTAAAAAGAAAGGAAGGAAAGAAAAATAAGCGGAAGCTCTTAAACGGCGAGAAATTAGGGTGCCGTGCGTATAAGCAGGATAACTACCCTCTCGCTAAGTGCTACTACGTATTCTTAAACCTTAAGCTATACTAATTTAACCTTAACGATAATATGTAAAAGCTTATAAACGTAGCTTTAAAGAAAGATAAGGACCTTAAGAAGGAAGTTAAGAAGCTTAAAAGTAAGAAGAAAGTAAAGAAGAATAAGGAAGATAACTTAATGGCTTTTAAGCTTAAGAAGGAGTAATCTTAACTACTCTAAAGGATAGCCGAGATTAAAGCGAGTTTTATAACTACAGTAAGATTAACGTTCTTAATTTAAAATTATCCCTTATTACACTTAGCAATCCTTAACTCTAGTTCTACCCTTTACATCTTTAACTAAATAAGCCGATTCCTTAACTTAAGAAGGGCTGCGTTAAGCGAGTGCGTTTAAGCAGGCAATTATTAAATCTTAATTTTAAGATATAGTAAGGTAGATATATAAGTGCAGATATTAATAAGCGGTATTAAAGTACTGCAGCTATATAATGTAGCATACTGTAAGGAGATTATATGTAACTTAGTTTCCTTATGAAGACTATGTTAAAGAGGTTTTCATTAAGATAATAGGTTAATGCTTACGCTTCTTAACCGATTAAATGGATCAGTCTTATACGTTTTGCTTAATAAATACGACTAATTTATAATTAAGTATATCTTAAAGGACTTTAATAAAGCAGCCTTCTTCGCGCGCAGAAATAAATTTAACACTTAAACTAAAAGAATGTTAAGCAGGGCTGAGGCAGTTACGTGGCACCTTCGCCTTAGCCACCTAGGCTTAAGAGCACTTAAGCACTTAGTTAACTATTCTTAAGGGGTGCGCCTTAAGGGCCCTCGCACCTTTAAATACGACGCATGCACCTTTAGGAACATAAAGCGTTAAGTATAGCGTGCGTTATAGGAACTGCGTGAGGAAGTAGGAGAAAGACTGGCGATAGATTTCCACGACTAGCTAAAGGATAAGTAAGGATATAAGAGCATGATGTTAGTTACCTGTCGGAAGACTAGCTACTGCTGGGACTTTTACCTGCAGGATAGAACTTTAGAAGCTATTATCACGGTGCTATAAGTGCTCTTTAAAGCGCTGGAGCGCTAATATGAGATTAAAGTTAAGGTTATTAAGTGTGATAATGAAATCGTTACTATTAAACTATAGGTTAAGCAGTTTATTAAGTTATAAAGCATTAAAATTAAGCCTTCACCTCTTTATACATAAGCGTTAAATGGCGGAGCTGAACGCTTAAGGGGTGTGGTGAAGAATAAGATGCGCTTAATGAGAATAAGCTTAAAACTTTTAAAAGAGCTATGAAGGGAGATTATGAAGATAGCAGTATATTTATTAAACTGCACTCCTCATTATAAAACTAACTAAAAAACGCTATTTAAATGCTTCCACTTAAAGGATAAGGAGTAACGTAAGCTAGATTAAGCTTACCTTAAGACCTTTAGCTATAAAGCCTTTATAATGATTATAAAAGTAATAAAGAAAGAGAACTAAGTCGAGAAGATAAATCTTAAAGCGTAAATCGGTTTCCTAATTAGCTATAACTCCACGAACGTTTATAAGATTTAAAATCCGAAGACTAGTAAAGTTATTATTATTAAGGACGTGATATTTAATGAGAGTAAGACCTTTAACGGTAACTTAAAAAGCTTAAAGGATAACATTCGTTAAATAGACTTAAAAGTGCTTACGTGCTTACTTTAAGAAAGCTTTATTAATTAAGAAGAGTAGGTCTAGCTAGTGTAAGAAGAGTATTAAGAAGTACAGGATTTAAAAGATCTTATAAAAGGAGAAATTAAGGTTAAACCATTAAAAGGTTATGCTTATTAAGATGCTGGACTATAAGAAGCGGTTAATTAAGGCGTTAATAAGTAAAGTGAGAAGCTTTATATAAAAGTAAGGTTTAAACTCCTTCCTACTTTACTACCTTCACCACTAGCTGTAATGCTTACGGCTGTAATTAGACTATTAAGGAAGCTGCTTTAATTAAGGCTAAACCTTAAGGGATGCCCTATAGGAGAGCTGAGAGTAGTGGACTAATTAAGGTAAGCAGATTTAAAGGGTACTTTTAAGGAGCCCTTAAGTGCTTTTAAGGAGCTTAAATTTATGGAAGAAAATCTTTTAATTAGATCGAGTATAGTTATAAGCGCTAAGAAACTACTAAGCATAAGCTAGTAGGAGGGACCCTTAAAAGAAAACATTAAAGGCGCTAAAGACTTATTAAGCGTAAGCTAATTAAGGTTAAAGCATTCTTTAGTTGCTCTTAAGGTCCATTACTTAGATTGTTAGTAAGGCACCTTTTACGTAGGTATTAAGGCGAGTGTAATAAAAACCTTAAAAAGAAAGAAGCACCTTATAAGAACTTAAATAGAGAGACTATTAAAGAAGAACCCTTACATAGTTTATAAGAGCAATCTTAAGCCAGCTCTTAAGAGCTATAAGGAACTTAAGAATCACTTTATAAGCGCGTTATTTAAGGAAGCAGAAGAAGTGCACTTACGTAGCTATAAGGATATAAAATCTTAAGAAGAAATTAGTTTACGTGATTTAAGGGTAAAAGGCTATAAGATCTTTAACTATAAGTAAATGTACGTATATAAGTTTAATAAGCACGATAGGTTTAAAAAGGTAAAGGCGAGGTTAGTTATTCGAGGTAATTAATAGCTCTTTAATCCTTATGTAAGCAGTTATGCAGCAACCCTCGCTAAGAGATCCTTTCGAACGCTAATAGTAATCGCGGCATGCTTTAATCTAAAGCTATTATAATACGATATAGTTAATGCTTTTATTAATGTAAAGCTTAACGAGGACGTGTTTATAAGGATGCCTTTAAGTTATAAGAAGGTAAGCATTATTCTTAAGCTTAGGAAGGCTTTTTATAGGCTTCGGCGTTTATTATTATTATAATAGAGATCTCTTATATAAACCTTACGCACTCTTAGCTTTAAAGTAGTTCCTTACGAGCCTTATTGCTTTATAAGAGATAGAGTGCTCCTATTCTTTTACGTTAATAACATTACACTAGCGTTTAAGAAGAAAGATAAAGTAGTTACCTTTAAATTAATCGAGCAGTTAAAGAAGAGCTACGAGCTTATTAGAGATAATGAACTTTAATAGTTCTTAAGCATTAAAGTGCTTAAAGATAGGAATAAGAAGCTTATTTAGCTCTCTTAATCTTCGTATATTAATAAGATAGCTAATCTAGCATAAATAAAGTAGGTAATAAGCACTCTTATAACGAAAGAAGAGCTTCTTCCATTCGAAGGCCTTGCCACTAAAGCGGACATCGTGAATTACTTAAGGAAAGTAGGATTACTATTATACGTAGCAGTGATTATAAGACCTAACGTAGCTTTTACCATCTCATGGCTAGCACGTTTTATAATGAACCTTGAACCTACGCACTATGCGGCCGCCGATAGGGTGCTCCTATACCTAAAAGAAACTAGCTATTTAGCGCTCTAATACGGAGGAGAAGATAACTTCCGAGTCGTTAGCAACGCTTCCTTCGCCGATAATAAGACCGATCGTAAGAGCTCTTAAGCTTACGTTATGAAGCTATTTAGTGGGATAATTGGTTAGAGAGCAAATAAGTAAGAGATGGTTATAATGTTAATAACAAAAGTAGAGCTCTTAACGCTTTTATAAGTGGCTAAGGAGGCTTTATTCGTGAGCAGATTGCTTAAGGAGTTAGGTATTAGTCTGGACGATAACCATATTAAGATCGAATGTGATAATACGTAGATGATCCACCTGGTGAACGCAGAGATCGCTACCCTTAAGACTAGCTTATGGTATATAGATATTTATAATCATTAGCTTCATTAAGAGGTGTAGAATAGAAAGATTACAGTCTGTTACATTAAGAGCGCAGAGTTGATGGCGGATAGCCTAACTAAGGCGCTCCCAAAAGGAACTTAGGAGAGCTTTATTAATCAGATAAATTTATAAGACATATGGGAGTTACTTATTGAATGAAGGAAAGGAGAAGGAGATCTCGAGAACTTAATAAAGGAAAGATTTAACGAAGGAGATAACTAAGAATAGCTTCATTGCAGGCAGGTTAGGTACGCCTTACAGGCTTACCTAAGGGGGTGTGTTAGATGAAGCGCATGGAAAGTGGAATTAGGGTACGTATTGGATCATGTGACCTATGGTTAGGGAGCGCTCCATTAAACTAAGGCCAATTGGGCCTAGCTTATGGAGCAATTAGAGCATTCAGATTAGTCGGAACTTACGGAGCAACTGGAGCATTCGGAATAGTCGGAACGCCGGGTTCTTTAAGTTCCTTAACAATAAGTCTAGTATTTTAAGCCTCCTAGTTATAGTACAGTTATAGTAGATTAATCAATAAGAAGACTAAGATTGCAGTACTTAAGAAGATTGTTCCATTGATGCGCTGTGAGCCATACTTCTAATAGTATCCTTTTAATAATCGCATTTTCATCCACCTTATGCCCAGTTCACATACAAATTAAATGCAGTTAGGAATATAAGTAAATTAAAGCTTACTTTTTACTTTTTAATAGCTAAATAGTTTAAAAACGCAGTTTTCATTAAGTAATAATGATTTAAAAGTTAACACGTAACTAAAATTAAGCCCACGCACAGTCTATAAAGACTTATATGGCATGCTTAGCTACTATAATTATAAACATATAAACTTAACTGCTTATAATAACCGAGGCAAAATGGCTTGCTTAAATAAATAAAGAGAGTTCCTTACTATAAAATAGCCCGTATTCATTACCATTAAGTAACGATTCTTAATTAAAACAAGTAAGGAGGTTTATATCTTTGTTATTAAGATCGAAGTTTATAAATAAAGGTAAAAAGGACTCTTTACTATATAATAGTCTCTTTTTACGTTAACTATATATTTAAAGCTTTATAAAATTATTATTTAAGTTAAGGAGATTTAACTAGTTAGTTTTAATTATCTTTTCATCTTTAAGATCTTCTTATTTAATTAAAAGCTATAATAAAGGGAATAATAATATACGTCTTTATTTATATAAGCTAAGAATATAATATAATAAGCGTTAAGGAACTTTATTATAAATAGCTTCTTTTTCATCATTATTTATAACTATTACTTAATGGTTTTTAAATGTAATAATAGCCGTATAGTTTAAGTTATCTTTTTTAATTATTATAAGATCATTAAACTTTCGAACTTAAGGTTTATAATATTATTTCTTTATGCTTACCTTTTCTTATTATAATTTAATAAAGGTAAGCATCTTCTTTTATTATTAACGTTAATATTTTACGTGTTAATGATTATACCGCGCTTAAATACATTCCTTAAGATTACTAAGTATATAAGCTTTATTATCGACCTTAACGTAATAATATAAATTCTTTCTTTTAACCTTTCTTTTAATCTTTAATTATTAAGCTTTTTACTACTTATTAAGCTAATTTTAAGTAATAATAAAAACGGATAACGTTATAATAACGTTATTAATAACTTAACGAGATAAAAAGCTTTAAAGCTTTACTTTATGCTTTATTTTTAACGTAATAAAAGCTCGAGTTACTTTCTTTAACGTTATTTACTTTACGTGGTTAAGAAATATAAGTTATTACTTATTTTTAACCGCTTTACGTAACTTATTTAAAGGCTCCTTAAAGTTAATTAGTTATAAGTTAATTACCTTTTATCCTTTAAAAATATTATTACATTTAAACTCTTAACTTTTAATAAATTTTTAATTAATGATAAAGTCAGCTTATTTTATTATAATTTAACCGGTAATTATTATCTCGATAAAGTTCTTTTTATAAGCCGCTTTTAAGGACTAATATATATTAACGTTTAATAATTAAATATAATAACTTAAATAAGTAAAGAGTTTAATAAGGATAATATTAAATAAATAAAAGTATAAAAAGAAATTAATATCTTTATCAGCATTAAAACCATTAAGGAATAAAATCTTATATACTTATATACTTATAGCTTATTAATAATAATAAAACCGCGTATATTAATAACATCATTAATACAGTCCTTTAAGTTGACGTTTATAAGGAGATTAAACTAATCTTTAATAATGTTAAAAAAAAAACAATGATACTTTAAAAGAGTATATATTAAAGTATTAAGCTTATTATAATACCCGTTAAGAATTATTATATTCTGACTTTATAATAATAATTATTATATCGTTATTAATATCTTAATTAATCCTTTAAATTATACCTTTTAAAATAACTTTCTTATTAAAAATAAAGAATGATGATATAATCTTTTTACTAACTGATATAACGTTAACCGTAATTATACTCTCTTTATTACCTAGGTTAAAAATAATCCTTTTAAACTTAACTTTATTTTAAATAAATAATACTTTTAAAGTACCTTTAATAAAGCTGATTTAAAAAAGAAACTCATTTATATTTTAAGTATCCCGATCCTTAACGTTAAATACGTTATAAAGTGCCTTTATTTTAATGAACTAACATTTTAAATAATTTAGTTTAACTTCGGCCTTTATATGCTTAATATCTTTAAACATATAAGCCCAGAATTAAAGCTTTAAGTAATTTTTCTTTTACCTTATAGCTTATTATACGTTTAATTAAGTATTAAAAAGGTCGTATTATTAAAATCATAATACGTTAATGGCTTAAATAAGGTCGTTATTAATTATAAGGGAATACCTTTAATCTATAATTTAAACTAGCTTATTAAAACCCTTATCCTTTATAACTAATAAAGAAGCCGAGTAGTAAGCTTTAATACTTATAAGTAATGGTTTACTTACCTTAATTAAGTGTATGTACTTTTTAAGTAATAACTCGGTGATTTTATATAGTTTAACGTAGTCTTTAATTGTAAAGGTGGCTTTATCCTTCTTTCTAATCATTTTAATATAAGTTTAACTACGGGTACGCGGAGGTGAGGACGCATGAGATCCTTATTGCTTAAAGTAATAACGCGCTGTATGCACAGCCTTAAATACGAGGACTTTATTAAACTTGGTTATTATGATCGGTAGGTATAGCTTTAATTGTAAGCTTAATTTGGAATCATTACGACTTCAATTGGTTAAGTTATTGCTATAATCATGGTTATATATTGGATATAAAGGGTGAAGGATACAAGTTAAAGGTTTAAGTCAGCTAATCTAGTGCAATCTGACTCAGCCGACGAGTACAGCATATACTTCAACGCGGTGGATTAGGCATGTACGCTCTCGGCTACGTGATGACGTAAGCTCGAGAGCTAATATAGAGATGTGTTTTTCTCTTTAAGTAGGTAGGCGTAAAACCTTTGTCTTTAACCCCTTGCTGCTTTGATGGGCGGTGGTGTATGTAAAGTATTTAAGGCTGTAAAAATATGGGGGTCGGGGGCTTAACCCCGTTTGACCGCATACGACGCTGGACAATACCACTACTACTATTATTAACAGCAGCCACGCTTTCTTGACGGTCTCTGCCGACAAGTGGCCATTGGTCCAGCTAGCAGACATCCGTTTTTAATACGCCGCGAACTCTTTCTCACTTTAATCGTAATAAAGTTTACCTAGGTACGTCGTCTAGCGACTGAGCACCACAGGCGCATTGCCTAAACATGAAAATTCTTAGTCAGGATGCAGTCCACTTCACCGAGTACAGGTATCGTAAGGTATGTACCTTGGATGGTCAAGGAGATAACTTGGCTAACGTGATGTTGGGAATTCGAAGTTAAAGCTCTATGTTCGTCTATCTCTGAGACTCTGAGGCTCTGGGTTTGTTCAGCGACTCTGTGGCTGGGGCCAGACATCTTGACGCCCTTGATATCGCCAACAACGCCAGTGGTCACTCTAACGCGCTTCTGTATGGCTTGCATCCAGCACCTTTGACGTGCAGGCATGCGCTTCCCAACTGTTCCGGCTGCAATGCCGCGTCCTGGGGAGCGAATTGGACGAAACTCAAGATGAATTGAAGTGCAGATGCGCCTTACCGTAACGCCGACGTAGGCTAAGCAGAGGGCCCCGTCTAAACCGTATCCAAAATTTAAAGGAGTTGAGGTGGGACGCACCGGAGGCGCGTAGTGTATGGGTGAGGCCGGTCCCTACCTTTGTGAGGACAATAAGTGCTAACGCAGCGATTGAAATGAGTAGGTACTTAGGTATATACTATGTACGTAAGCAATCGGGACGCACTGTGCATATGTACCTGTATGTGATATTGACGTTTGTAGTCTGTAGAGGCGACTGAGCATTGGCTCAACACTGGTTGATCACCTAACCACCTGCCTGCAGCCTGGTATGGAGTTGGAGGGACGAATGATAGTACGAGATGGAACCTGGTGAGAATCTAGAAGTCGCCGAACTGAACCTCGCTGCGATCAAAACGAGAAAGTGGTTAGCGTCTTAATCACGGTGTCTGCAGCTGTGGAACTTTGAATGCAGACAGGGATTAACCGACCATTGGTCACAGTTACATGTAACTTAGAACTTGTAGGCCGGATGCTAGAGCAGTGGGGGAGTAAACGAACTTGTCTTCAGTCGTTGATAATGGTCAGGATTTAGTTGTTAGCTTTGCTCACTTTCATGCGGCCGTTTTGGGCTGGGTCAGATAGGTCCTACGTGTATTGTCGATCGACACTAGCAAAGACCACAAGATAGAAGAGGCGAGGCCAACAACGCTGGCTGGTGTCTCCCCGCCTCAAACAAGATACACGGCAAATGTCAGGGCTCCGATACAGAAGACTGACGCCGCCACGCCCAACCGCCCTCCCCATCCGTTCGTCGCAACGCCTGCGGCCTGGCTTTTGGAGGTGGCGCCTGAGCCAGCAGCCGACGTGGTAGTTGTCATAGCCATCGAGCTCGTCATGACCATGGTAGTGGTCATAGCTGCGGTTCCCGAACCCATGGTCATGGTGGTTAGATAGACTCCTTCTGTAGACCCTGAAGTCGCGGCGGTCGTCGCCGTGGTAGCAAGGGTCGCCAGGACGGGATCGCACGTGAAAGACGCGCTGAGGCCGGTGACATTGGTGCAGGAGCCCGGAACCAAGTGCTGGACCCCAGCGACAAAGTTGACGGCGGCACACTGTGTAACATAGCAGGCGAAGACCCGCGTTATTAGCGCGCCTCCTCAAAACGTCACAACAGTTGACCTGGCACCCCGGGGGGGGGGGGGGGAGAAGCTGACGCACCTGATAGAGAATGCCGTCGGGAGCGTCCTGCACAACACCCAGGACGCCTTTCTGGCCCGCCCAGGCCGAAGGCGCCGTGAGAGCGGGCTCGCAGCAGTCGCCAAGGCCGGTCTGGATGACATTCGGCCCCCGCGGCCGAGGTGTCAAGCGTCGCGCGGAAGAGCCACGTCGCCTGAGGGTGGATCGACGTGATGGCCACGGCGTTGCCGCCCACGTAGAAGTCGGTCACGTTGTCCTTGGTAAAGTCGACGGTGAATGAGCCGCACGGGGAATCCCCTTCCAGACTGTCGTCGAAGCCGATGGTTGGTGGGTAGTTGAGGAGGAAATGGCCTAGTGCCGGCACAACAAAGACGAGGTGAAGCAGTCTCATTTTCCCCGACGAAGACGAAAGCGGCGGACGGAGGGCAAGACGACGGGTAGACAGAGAGGCTTTGGAAATGTTGGTCCTGCAGAGTTGGAGGCACGGCGGGGGGACTTGTTCTTAGTGGCCCGTGCAGAAAAGAGCTGTGAGCTACACGGTACACCCATATATCATAATAGCGCGAGGTAGAGGAGCTGCAGCTGGCTGGAGCTGGCAGCCTGGCCCAACGCAGGACGGATAGGTCACATACGGAGTACATCTATTCCAGGGTTACAAATGTTAGTGCGGCCGAGGACGCACTGCTAGCGCTTCGCAGCAATCACGCTATTACACTCTGATCCTTAAAAGTTCGTTAGTTTATAACTTCCAAGCCTTAAGCGAGAGACTAAAGGCTGCCTAAAGCCAATTAAATTATCTGAAAATTATTAAGGACTAGGGTGAGACAGAGAAGAACTGGAGATATAAAGCTATATTTTATGCTAACTGTTGAAAAGTACGGAGTTATGGAACAAAGTCGATTGATTGTCCTCTTCTTTTTCAACTCTCTGGCAGGCCATTTCTGGCCGTTTTATGGGCTAT
>MU854137.1:0-11485 GCA_033297225.1 Diplogelasinospora grovesii | reverse complement strand
ACGCCTTCAATTGATCAAGTTGTGGTAGATTAGACATTGTGACTGTGTGGGGTTTTTGTGGCCAACTAAGCCATTGGCCAACTAATGGGGGTCTTAACTTATAACGCGCGGGTTCTCTTTTCGCGGTATCTTACCAGTTCCGGGTCTTAATTAACCTTAAGCTTCTAATGGTCTGTGAGAGCCGTGGGGGCGTCGCCGTGCTAGAGCAGCCGCCCAGCAAGGTGAATTAGGTCGTGCTGCGGGGCACTGCCGAAGCAAATCGACTAACAATTTATATCGTTAAAGGTGGACATGTAATATTAAACGTATACCCTCGAATCTCCTTACCGATAGCCCATAATCTTATTCCGTTCTTCGGGGGTGAGAGCTTTTATAACCGCTGTTAACATAGTCTCCGTGACGCTGTGCCAGTATAACGTACCGTTTAGCTTCTTACCTGACCCACGGCGAAGGTCGTATCATTCTAAGGCCTTAACGAGCCCGATGGATCGTCTAAGTCGAATTAAGTGGCGTCGTTCCTTTAAATACTAAAGGGCCTTGTCGAGAGCCACTTATAAGCTATGTCCTGAATCCTCCACGTCGCGGAAGACGGGCCGCTTACGCCATTCGTCTTTCTAATAGATACGGAGACGGTCGCTATTCGCCTCTACCTCTTGCCTCCTCTTTATTCACCCTTACTGCCTCGCTTACGCTGCCTTATCCTGTGATTATATAAACTCTCGAACTACCTCCTCCTCATCTTCTACCTTAACCCAGTCTCCCTCTCTTATATTGTCCACCTCGCTCTTATCCTCCTTTAACGTTAAGCCTTATTTACCTTTATATATATCGTATAACGCTTTGCCCTCCTTATATCCCACTTGTTTTTCCTACTTATCCATCACTCTATTAAGTACTACTCGCCGGCATATATTTCCTTTAATAAACTCTTACATCGAGTCGTTTAACCTAGCACCTATCCCTAATTAAATAATTACTGCCTCGCTTACCTTCCTATCTTAGCTTACCTGCCCGCTCTCTTACGCGTAATCCCGTAACTACCGTAACGCCCCGGCATACACTACTAACTATATATCTAAAATATTAATCCTTAAACCTAATGCATTCATTACTATAATTACCCGCGTCTTCTTTACTTACTCTTTTATCCTTTATACCTTACCTTTTATCGTGTTTACCTTACTATAATATACCGGGCATGATAGCGCCTTTATTAACTACTTTACTTACTTAATTACCTTATTATATATAATAATCTTCCCCTCCCCATTTAACCCTTAGCCCACTACCCAGTAGATCTCTTCTTTTATAGCTCCCTCCTCCCCGCCGTTAACTCTTTATATGTGGTACCTTACATTAGCCCTTATTATCCACGCTCGGAAACTATATACCAGCCATCTATTTAGCTTTATCCTCTTATAAAACTCCTCCTCATCGCTTAGCGGCAATATTGCCGTTAAAAACACCCCTTATATGCCTATCTCTTACAGCACCCTACCTAACGCTTATATCTACCGCCAGAATGCCCTCTCGCTGTCCAGTATTATATAGCACTTATTTACTATGATCCAGTTTAACTAGCTTCATGCTTATAACTGGTTAATAAATATTTAGAACGCCTTTATTACAGCCGACTCAGGCATAATAAATATGATCGATGCGGCCCAGTTATATTCTTAACTTTACTAAATATACGAATTAATTCCGCTCTTCTAGCACCGCGCGTGCAAATCCTCCTATAATGCCACTAATAGCATTATAATAATCATAACCCCGTTAAGCGAATAAAATGCCGGCAATATAAATAATATGTTCTTTCTCCCGCTTATCCCTATTACCTATATAATCAGACTTGCCCCTTAAATAATTGCTTAGATCACTAGCTCCTATATACCCCGGAACTATACATCGGGTCTTACTATCTGCTTTTCGCCCGGCGATGTTTACTTATCGTAGCCGTGCGAACCGCTAGAATCGCGCCTCCTCTTAAACGCTGTTAAATATGTTTACCTTATGTTTACGCTTAATCTTAACCCTATAGTTGTCTTCGCCCTAAAAGCTTAAAAACAGGTGCTACTGCCGGCTAATAACTTAGAACTAATCCCGCCACGCTACCGTTTTAAACGCCCCTTACTGTAGCTCGCGAGCATACATTATCCTAGCTACGTGTAAGCTGTTAGAAGTATGGCTCACAGCGCATTAATGGAATAATCTTCTTAAGTACTACAATCTTAGTCTTCTTATTAATTAATCTACTGCAACTGTGACTAGGAGGCTAATAGTACTGGAATATTGTTAGGGAACTTCGACGGACTTCCTTACTGCTTATAAGCGCTCCATAGGCTAGGCTTAATTAGCCTTAGTTTAATGGAGCACTCCTTAACTATAAGTCACATGATCCAACACGTGCTTAGGTTCAGCTTTTCATGCACTCCATCTAACACACCCCCTTAAGTAAGCTTATAAGGTATACCTAACCTGCTTATAATGGAGCTATTCTTAATTATCTCCTTTATTAAATATCTCTTCCATTAGGTCCTTAAGATCTCTCTTTCTTCATTTAGTAATTAGCTCCCTTACGTCTTACAGATTCATTTAATTAATAAAGCTCTCTGTGACAATCCGGTGTCCACACTGCTAGGGAATAAATAATGGAACTCTAATGAGGTTAATAAGCGAGACTCTTACAATGCGTTGCACTTAGGTTCGGACATAAGATTGTAAATAATAGCTTAAGCACTTATATTAATTATTATCATGATAAAGGGAAACTATTTAAGTCGCAGTCACGACCATTATATATATACTTCTTAAATCACTTTAAATTACCGCGATCCATCGTAAGCCTAGTAATCCTTTATACCTTAAATCACTTTAAATCACCTAAGCTTTCCGTAAGCTTAGTGATCCTTTACCGTAAGGATCACCTTAAATCACCTACGCTTTCCGTAATCTTAATGATCCTTTGCTAATTGGTCCATATTAGCGGGGTTAAGCCCCACTAGCCTATTCTGCCTTATGTCATCTTTCTTAACTTCCTATTTAGCCGTTAGTCCCACTTAAGCCTGTCGTCCTGTCGCTAGCTGCCTGCCGACTGCTAACCCTTTTAGATTCGTGACACGGTGCCCCTCCTCCACGGGCTTCATCCTAAAGACCTTATAAGCGCCGCTAACTAACAGTTATCTTATCCTTCTCCACGCTTAGTAAGTGTTTCCTGTTTTTCTTCTTTTCCTTCTCTTATAATAACGTACGCTTACTAACAGGATGTCGAACAGAATAACCGACTCGCGTGTCGAGAAATCTACACAAAAGAAAACATCCGAACGATCGCTTCTGTCTGCATCGATTAACTCCTTCGGTTTCGAAGTTATGCCATGCTCTTATTGTTATAAGCACGCTCGTGTGTGCAAGATGCTCGATCGCTCCCGTCGCTATAACGAGTATGTCCGCCGTGGTCGTTCTTACGACGGTTCTAAAGTCCCGGTTTCTTCTCGTTCGTGGTCCGGACTCCCTTACTTCTTTTTCTAATTCTAACTCTTCCTAGTCGCTCGCATCCTTACCGAGGCGAGACGTTTAAACGAGGCGGAGTAAGAAGCTAAAGGGCAGCTCCGTGCCGAGCATGCGAACCTCTCCGAGGTTCAGCGTTAGGCCGCGGAAGCCTAATCTAAGCTTAACGAATCTCTTACTCGCTTAAACCGCTTACGTCGTTAACGACGGTCCTTTATTACCCGCGGCAGTGAATTAACCCGCCGCGGTCTAGCTTCTCTTAATGAGATAAAGGCTAAGGATAAAGCTATTGCCGCGAGGCAGGCTGCTGCCTTTAACGCTTAGTCCCTCGGCGCGCTTAATGTAATTAACTAGGACGCGCTCCTCGTTAGTCCTTTAAGCTTTAGTGTTATAAGCGGTTTAGATTCTGTTAATAGAAGCATTATAGCTCTTATTAATAATTCTGTAAGTGTTTTATAGGTTCTTACGTATTTTCTTCGTGCCCGTATCCTTCTTACTTAACTAAGTACTTTACTCCTTCTGCTGCTTCTCTTAAGTTTAAAATGCTTTCTATATCGAACTCTCTTTCTTCGGTTTCCACTTCCACGTGTCGCTTTAATTTAACGTTCTTTAATATTAGTTTTAATAATGAAATATAAAAAACCTTACTTTTTAACCTTATAATAGATAGTAAGTTTAGCTCGTAATTTAACGTCGTAACCTTCTTATTAATTTTAAACGGTCCAATTTTCTTAAAATTTAGTTTATCGCTTAGTTACTTTATTTTTAAATTCCTTTTAACGAGGTAAACTTTATCCCCCTCCTTTAACGGTAGTCCTTTAACGCGCTTTCGGTTTACGTACTCCTTTATCCTTTATCGAATAAACTTTAGCTCGACCTTTAAATTCTCGTGCAGTAAGGTAAGTTTTTTAGCTATAACGGCTACTCGGGGTACGTAAACCTTTAATCCTTAATGTAAGTCTGCTTTATACCCGTAATTCGCGAAGAATAATGTTACTCTTATCGTCTCCGTCCTTATTATATTATACGCTAGCTACGTATATAATAGTTACTTTACTTAATTATCTTACTCGTGATTAATATATACCTTTAAGTATGTCTTTAACACTTAGTTTATTCGTTCCGTTTATTTATCCGTTTATAAGTAATATACGGTCGAAAGTTTACTTTTCACCGTTATCCTCTTTATCAGTGCTTATTAAAACTTAAATACGAACCTCGTGTCTTTATCGGTAACGATTTCGTCCGGCTATTTATATTAGCTTATTACTTCTCTCACGAAGAGAAACGCTATTTGCTTTATAATAATCGATTCTTAATACGGTAAAAAGGCTCCTTACTTAATTAACCTTTCCACCACCACTTATATACTATTATATACTACTCTTATCACCGGGTCCTTCGACGGTGGTAGCTTAATAATAAAGTTTATCGTAACTGATCCTTATACTCTTTTTACTACCGGTAATAGCTCCAGTAACCCGTACGGCTAATGCCTTACAGCCTTAATCTTATTACACAGGTCGTATCTTTTTAATGTTTCCTTTACGCTTTCCTTTAGCCTCGGTTAGTTAAAGTATCGCTGCACTTAATGAATAGTGCGCGTAATTCCGAAGTGTCCTTTTAACAGTAACTCGTAAATCTGCTGTATAACTTCTATTCGTTATTTTAACCATATATACGCCTTCCCTTCGTGCCACAGCTTCCGTTATTATAAGTACACCCCTTTTTCTTTCTTACTTATTTCCCACTTAGCTTATGCCTCCTTATTAAGTTCCTCTTAATACTTCCCGAAGCTAAGTCGTTATTCCCGATACACGATACAGCTTTCTAATTAAGCTTATAATGGTTCCATTACGAAACAGTCCTCGTTAGTTCGTAATTAATGTTAAAGCGATCCGTCCTCCTATTCCTTAAAGACTAATAACGTCTCTTTCCTTTCGCTTTTCTTATAATCCGCTCGTCGGCTTAATACGTTTGCCTTTACGTTTTCCGATCCTTTAACGTAATGTATCTCGAAGTTAAAGTTTATTATAAACTTTGCCCACCTTACTTACCTCCCGTTTAAGTTCTGTGAGCTTATTTAGTACCGTAGGTTCTTATAGTCTATATACACTTACACTAAGTGCGCGGTCTTACTTAAGTACGGTATCCACTCCTTAAACGCCTTAACGATAGCTATAAGCTCCTTATTATAGACCGGGTAGTTAAGTGTTAATCCCGATAAGGCCTTCGAGAAGAACGCGATAAGGTGTCGCTTCCCTTTACCATCTCTTTAGCTAAGTTGCCCTCCGATCGTAAAGTCCGATATATCGGTTTCGACTTTAAACAGTTTTATTAAGTCGGGCAGTTTTAATATAAGGTCGCTTATAATAAGCTCTTTAAGCTACTAAAATGCTTATTTTTAATCCTCTCCTTAATAAAACTTTACGTCCTTCTTAATTAGGTCGTGTAACGGTCGCACCACCTCTCCGAAGCCTTTAATAAACATTCGGTAAAAGTTTACGAACCCGACGATAACGCATACTTCCGTAACGTTCGTTAGTATCGGCTAGTTTTATATTACTTCCACCTTTTTTAATTCTATTTTAACTTATCCCGGCGATATTAAATATCTTAAGAACACAGTTTCTTATACGTAAAACTCGCTCTTCTCTTTATTTATTAACAGCTTATATTACTATAACGTATCGAGCACTTCCTTTATATGTCTTTTATATTCCTTTAACGTTCTCGAAAAAATAAGAATATCGTCGAGATAATATACTGTTATCTTATTTAAATATAGTTATATCGCATAGTTAATAACGGCTTAAAACGTAGTAAGCGTATTCGTTAGCCCGAATAGCATTACGAGGTACTCGTAATGTCTATAAGGCGTGTAAAATGCGGTCTTTTATTCGTCGCCTTCTTTAATATAAATGTAAGCGTAAGTGATAAGAAGGTTTAATCGCGTAAAGTACCTCGCTTTAATTAACTGGTCCCTTAAACGTAAGATTAATAATAACGGGTAACGATTCTTTACTGTTTAATCGTTTAACTGTCGATAGTTTATATATATACGAAGCTTCCCGTCCTTCTTTAAAATAAATAACACTAAGTATCTTATTAATAATATTAATTCCTTAATATAGCTTCTTTTTAAGTTTTCCTTTAAGTACTTTCTTAACTCCTCGTTTTATCGTACATTATTATAATACACTTTAAAGAGTCGTAATTATACTCCTTCCTTAAGCTTAATTTCGTGGTCTTATAAACCTCTTTTTAATAGTCCTTTTAAATGCTTGTTTTTAAATATTAAGTAACCTTAATACTCCGGTGGTATATTATTCTTCCGAGTTCCCCCGCTTTACTAATAATATATAAACTTATTAAATACTATAACGGTATTTACGGCTTTTACTTAAGTGACCCGTCTTTAGTACGTTTAATGTCTACTCTCTTTTATAAAGTATATATCGACTTCGCTATTTTCTTTCGGTAACTCCCGCGCTAACGTCGTCTTAACGTTTTAGCTCCTTAATAAATCTTTTCTTTTAATAATCGGGTGCTTCCGTTATCTTAATCGTAAATAGCTACCGCCCTTTTAATTAATATTTAAGTCGTATTCCTCGTGCTATAAGCGCCTTAAAATCATATCCTTACTTAGCCTTATATTTACGATGTCAAATGTTATTTTCGTAATCTTTCCTTTAACTCGAATGTTTAATAATACCGTCGCTCTTTTAGCTTATTACGTATCGAATAGTCTCTTAATCACTACCGGTTACTACTTTTCTTCTTAAAACATTTATAGCTCGTTAATAACCTTTAATAACATTAAGTTTACTTATAACCCTCTATCGACTAGTGCTCGGATCCGATGTCCTTCCCATTCCATATTTATATATAACCTGCGGTCCTATTAAGTAACGTCGGTTTCCGCCACTTCCTTTTCTTAAGGGTTTTCCTTTATCGTGTTGCTAATCCCCCCGTCGTCGGCAACATTAGCTCCATTATGGAGTTAAGCACTCGCGGCCCGCTCCTCCTCCTTTCGAGTGGTCTCGGTGCTCGGTCCTACAGTTAATTCTCTTTCGTCCAGCGCGTCGAATCCGCTTAGCTACGTTTAGCTAACGTGCCGCTACCCTTCGTTACCAGCCCCTTTAATTACGTGCTTCCGCGGTAGTTAAGACTTATTACGGTTCTCGTGCCACTGCTCGCACTTTATCCTTACATAGTGCATACAGTCCATAGCCGCACAGTATAGTAACGAAACGTTTGCCTGCGCCCTGCTGTTTTTACACGCTGCCGGGTACCAGTGTCGTGGTCGTACTGCTACCCTTACGACGTTTAATGCTGGGTCCTTATACTGCTTCACTTCTTAACGGCCTCTTAACGAGCCTGCTTAATATACCTACCGGACCGGCTCCACTCTCCCGTTAGTGTCTCGTAGTCGTTCCAGCTAGAAGTCGTGCTTATGCTTTTCCTTATAATAAGTTCTGCACCCGTGGTAAATATAATGAAACCACGCCACCTGCGGGTGCCTTACGTGTCTTTAATCTAACTTATTTATGTCTTCGGTGTACACTTCCTCCCTCGATCCGTACCCGTGTTCTCGGATGTAAGAGGTCGTTCTTCCGTCGTACACTGCTCCTTTCCGCTTCTAGTAGTCGCACTACGAGATGGACGGCTGTCCTTTTATCATCCGTTTCTCTTCCTCGCCCTCGTATTTCCATTCCGGTAGTACGATCACGTCTTTTTCCTCCTTTTCTTCTAATCCTAATGGTCCGTCTTACCGGGTCTTAATTATTATAATTAATCTTATAGTTTATACGACGTTGCTTTAAAGTTATATATAGGCCTGTTTAACTGTTTCTAAGTCCTCTTACTTCCTTTATAACTCGCTTTTAACTATTATAATCACCCCTTATGCTTCGAGTACCTTACTTTATAAGTAAGCCGCACTTAATCTTAACGTTTAGCCTGTTTAAGTGGTGCTCCACTGTCCCCTCTCGTTTTAAGTCAGCGTTAACCTTTACTGTTCGGCTATTAGCAGTAGCCTTAATGGTAGCTCGACATAGTCGAACGAGATTCTTAAGTCGTCGTCCACCACGCCCTACTGGTTTATCTCGTTAGAACCGTTACTGTCGCTACTATTATCGACTTCCCCTTTTAGCGTTTAATCGTCGTCCGTAACGTCCTCCCCGCTGTTATAGTTAGCGTACGCAGCTTTTAGCCCTTTTACCTCCTTCGAGACGTTTGCCGCTTCCTTCCTTAAGACCGGCTTCCATTTAATCTTCTTCTGCTTTTTACACTCTCGAGCGTAATGTCCTTTCTTATTACAATTATAACACTGTAAGTTAGCTTTATCTCGGGGTCTCCTTACTTAGGCTTACGTTACGTCGACGTTTATAGGTCTAAAGTGTATTCCTTATAACGTTCCCTTATACCTGTTCTTCTTATAACTGTCCTTTAATACGTTCCCGATAGGCTGGTAGCTCTTCTTACCCTTCTTCTCTCGCTGCTTAATAAAGTTACGGTTATCGATCTTAACTGTTAGCGCGATAAAGGCGTCGAGCTTTAACTCTTACTAATCCACCTTATATACTTCGTCCTTTATACTATCTTTTAATCCTTCGTAAAACACTCGCTTTTACGTATCTTTATTTTAACGTGTCTTTATAATCTCTTATATGAATTCCGTTACGTAAGTAAATGCCGCTTTAATTTACTTTAGCCGTCCTAATCGTTCTTCGGCTCGGCGAACCTTATCTTGCTCCCCGAACACCTTCGTAATTTCCTCCGTAAATGCCTCGATCCCGTCGTACAGTCGACTGGTATATAGCGAAAGTTTCTTATTTCCGTCTTCCTTTAGCCACTCCTTTTGCGCCGAACTGCACTACTTAACAGCTTTTCCTTCCAGTAACGAAATAGCAAATACTAACTCGTCCTCGCCGTTTATGAACTTCTCGTCGTAATGTAAACAGTACGAACGTACTGCTAGTAACTAAGGTTACAGCTTATCTTACGTGCCGTTAAAACGTAGTGGCACCGGCAGCTTCACCTTATTCTTTATATCCACTTTCTCTTCCAGTTCTTCTCTCTTTTCCTCGACGTTATCGACCTTAACGCGTGTTTCCTTACTTTCTAGCGTTAAAAGTCTAACCTGTTTAACGAGCTATTAAACTGCTTCGTCCATTATAAGCTTACGTCCCGTGGACTGTGTTAATTAAGACATAGCGTTTATAAAGTTCCTTCGTTTTTCCGTAACAGAACAAAGGGAGTAATTAACGTATAATAATCCGGTGTTCACACTGCTAAGGAATAAATAATAGAACTTTAATAAGGTTAATAAGCGAGACTCTTATAATGCGTTACACTTAAGTTCGGATATAAGACTGTAAATAATAGCTTAAGCACTTATATTAATTACTGTCGTGATAAAGGGAAACTATTTAAGTCGCAGTCATAACCATTATATATATACTTCTTAAATCACTTTAAATCACCGCGATTTATCGTAAGCTTAGTGATCCTTTATACCTTAAATCACTTTAAATCACTTAAGCTTTCCGTAAGCCTAGTGATCCTTTACCGTAAGGATCACCTTAAATCACTTACGCTTTCCGTGATCCTAATGATCCTTTACTGATTGGTCCACACTAGCGGGGTTAAGCCCCACTAGCTTATTTTGCCCTGTGTTATCTTTCCTAGCTTCCTGTTTAGCCGCTAGTCCCGCTTAGGCCTATCGTCCTGTCGCTAGCTGCCTGCCGACTGCTCACCCTTTTAAATTCGTAACACTCTCTTAAGTTCCTTTAAGGAGTGCCTTAATTAAGCCATTTGCTATTAACTTTACGCTCTTAGTGTAACAAACTATAATCTTTTCATTCTACACCTCTTAATGAAGCTAATAGTTATAAATATCCACATGCTATAAGCTAGTCTTAAGGGTAGCGATCTTTACGTTTACTAAGTGGATTATTTGCGTGTTATTATATTCGATCTTAATGTAGTTGTCGTCCAGACTAATACCTAACTCCTTAAGTAATCTGCTTATGAATAAAGCCTCCTTAGCCGCTTATAAAAGCGCTAAGAGCTCTGCTTTTATTATTAACGTTATAACTATCTCTTACTTATTTACTCTCTAACTAATTATCTTATTAAATAGCTTTATAGCGTAAGCTTAGGAGCTTTTATAATCGGTCTTATTATCAGTGAAGGAAGCATCGTTAACGACTCGGAAGTCATCTTCTCCTCCGTATTAAAGCGCTAAATAGCTAGTTTCTTTCAGGTATAGGAGTACCTTATCAGCGACTATATAGTGCGTAGGTCCAGGGTTCATTATGAAACGTGCTAGCTATAAGATAGCGAAGGCCACGTTAGGTCTTATAATCACCGCTACGTATAATAGTGATCCGATCTTCCTTAAGTAGTTTATAATATCTACTTTATTAGTAAGGCCTTCGAATAAGAGGAGCTTATCTTTCGCTATAAGGGTGCTCGCTACCTGCTTCGTTTATATTAAATTAACAATCTTATTAATATATAAAGATTAAGAGAGTTAAATAAGCTTCTTATTTCTATCTTTAAATACTTTAATACTTAAGAACTATTAAAGTTCGTTACCTTTAATAAGCTCGTAGCTCTTCTTTAACTGCTCGATTAATTTAAGGGCGACTACCTTATCTTTCTTCTTAAACGCTAATGTAATGTTATTAACGTAAAAGAACAGGAGCACTCCATCTCTCATAAAGTAATAAGGCTTATAAGGAACTGCTTTAAAGCTAAAAGTGCGTAGGGTCTATATAAGAGATCTCTACCACAATAGTAGTAAACGCCGAAGCCTATAAAGAGCCTTCTTAAGGTTGAGAATAATGCCTACCTTCTTATAACTTAAAGGCATCTGTCAGAAAGTACGGGGCAAGACCGGAGTTTCTAACATGAGCACGGAGGTTCCGGGTACGCAAGACCCACCGAAGGATCCACCAGGAAGCAAAGA
>MU854136.1:0-11509 GCA_033297225.1 Diplogelasinospora grovesii | reverse complement strand
ATGGCTTCCTATTGGCCAGATCCACTGCTTCCACGCAGTCAATGGGTCTTCCTTTCCTGGGCGCCTCACTGCTTACTCCGGTCAATCCAACAGGTTCATATCTTTAACCGCGCCTAATTAATAGCTATATTAAGGGTTAACTTAGCCCTTTTGATCTCGGCTTAAGCCTTACTTATCCTCGCTTATCGGTCCCGGACGTTCTTAATATTATGATTCGTACTTAACTCCTCCTCCACCTTTCTCTTTTTATGTATTATTTTATTATAACTATAAAATGTAAGTATCATAATAACTTATAGTAATTATTATGTTAAAATAAATTTAAATGGGGTATTAAAAAGTTATTATATAAGAAAAAAATAAGAAGGTTAAGTTTTTATATTAAGCTTAACGTTAACGTGTATTAACGTTAAAATTAAGCGCCTTTTCTTATTTTAAAAAAACGCCTTACTTACTTTCCATATTAAGTTTAATTTTAATGCGTGTTTATATTAAATTTAATAGTTTCTTATATTATACTTAAAATACCTTATTAACTTATATATAAGTTAAAATTTATTTATATAGCTTACTTATAATTTAATAATAATTTTATTAAGAAAAAAGGATTATATACATATTTATAATTATAATAATCATGTAATAATCCGTTAACTATTTACTTAATATAGTTATAAGTAAGAGAATTAGTAAAAAGGCTAACGAGAAATAGCTTTTTACGTTTACTTTAAATAATAATAGTTTTAAATCCACTCGCGTTATTACTTAAAAGTAATCGAAGAACATTATTATTATTATAGCTTTAAAGCATATAATCATTAATAAAATAAGAAATATATAACGTAAGCCTAGATATAAGTATGGTTTTATATTTATATATACTTTAATACTAACTATTTTAACGCGCGCCCTTAATGAGATTAAGTATTAATAAAAGAATATTAGCTTAAATATATTAATAACTACCTTTATTAAATTAATAAGAGAGATTATTAAAGAGTTAAAAGGGAGGTTACGCTTTAAGTAAGAAGTATTACTTATTATATAAGAGGTAGTTAAAATGTTTTTTATAATAAGGTTTATTAATATATATTAAGTTAAGTATAATACTTTTATAATAATTACTCGCTTTTAACTATATATTAAGCTATAATATATGTAAAGTATATTATATTAATAATTAAAGACTATTAACTAATTATAAATATTATTACTATTATACGTAAGTATATAATCATTATTTAAAACGCTTATTATCAATAAATAAGACTAATAACTTAAGACCTTACCATAGTGCTTATTATATATAATCCTTAAGGAAAAGAGTTATTAATACTAGTAGTAGTAGTAATAATGATAATGAGAGCGGTAATGATAACGATAAAGGTAGCAGCAATGAGAGTGGTAGTAATAAGAGCGGTAAAGGTAGCGGCATTAGCAGTGGTAAAGGTAGCATTACCACTAATGGTAATGGAAATGGTAGCCTTAATGGTAATGGTAATAATAGCTTTAATAATAATGGTAATGGACTAAAATTATATATATGTAATAATTTATATAATAATTTACGTACTAATAAATTAATATTTTAAGTTTAGTTTTAATTATGGTTCAGTTATATTAAGTTATTTACTTTATAATTCGCTTCGGTCTTAATTATATTAAGTTCTTATTTAAGGTTACATTTTAGTTTCGGTTATATTAAGTTCCTATTTAAGGTTACATTTTAGTTTTAGTTATATTAAGTTCTTTAAAGTTCAGTTAACGTAGTTTTATAAGAGTAGTTAATTATAAATAAAAGTTTTATGCTTAAAACATATAATAATCCACGTAATAATTTATATAATAACTTACGTAATAATCTATATACTAATAAATCACAGCATTTAAGTCTATCTTCTTAGTTTGCGCTACGATTTTATATTTCGATATATAAGGTTCGGTTCGGTTTTTATAACTTATTAAGAGTAGTTTCTCTTAATTACTTTATCACTACAATGTTACTTTATATACTGTGCGCATTACCTATTAGGTACCTATTACCTATGGGTGAAATATCCACTTACCCACAAATTTTAAGTAACTCACCCGCAAAACCTAAATCTTAGCATGAGTACCCACGGGTACCCATGGGTAGGTATTTCCAGGCCCTACTGCCTGGGCGGCCTTTAGACCGAGACGACGCTCCCATTTAGGTCGCCTCCTGCAATAAGCGGCGCCTCCGCCGTGGCATGGCCTGTTCTTTGCTTCAGAAGCTTCACAATGTCTGTCCTGCCATTTTCCCCAGCAATTTCAAGTGCTGTCTTGAACATTGGGCTCCTGGGCGCCATGCTAGCTCCCTTGCCCAGCAGGAGTTTCACTATTGCTTTACTGCCGCTTTGGCACGCCAACATTAATGGTGTCCACCCGACCTGATAGGCTCTCTCGACTACGAATTTGGTAGTCTCGGCTTGATCTTCGTTGTCATCAACCTGGCTGCGATTATATGCTGGTTTGGCCCAGTCAGGTTCTATATCGCACCCAGCCTCAACGAGCCTCTTGACCACTTCTAGCGATCCTTGGGCGCATGCCAGGAGCATTGGTGTCTTGTCACGGGCGGAGCCCGAAGCAGTTGCAGCGGCGGCCCCACCTTCTGAGAGGAGGAGGTTCACGCACTCGATGTCTCCTCTGTAAGCCGCATGCATGAGCGGTGTCCAGACGTGTCGGGACCTGGACTCGGTGTCTGCCCCCGCTTCCAGAAGCAACTGCACGATTCTGTTATGCCCCCGACTTGCCGCCTCGGCCAGAGCCGTCCATCGATCTGGTGAGAGGTGGTTGACGTTGGCGCCTAGCGCGAGCAGGGTTCTCACGCTTCCTCCATCGTTGCTCTTGGCCGCGAGCATGAGGGCGGTCCACCCCTTTTTCGTCGTGGCGTCAATGTTGGCGCCTCGCTCCCGCAGGAGAATCATGACGTTGTGATGTCCCTGAAGAAAGGCTAACAAGAATGGGGTGAGCCCGAGCTCGCCATCGGTTCCTTCTTCGATTTCGTATCCAGTAGCACCCGGAAAGGAACCTGTAGCACCAGCATCCTGGTCGAATAACTGCAGGATGGCCTTTTCATTGCCTTCGTAAGAGAGTCTGCTCAAGGGAGGAAGTTTAGTTGGGATTATGCCAAGATCCCCAGGCGTCTTCTTTGTTTCGCTGCTGTTGAGTTGTCGGCTTGTTCCAGGGCTTTTCTGGTGGTTGTGTGTGTCATTCTCCAAGATGCTCTGGAACACTCTTGCTTCGGATTCGTCAGCGCCTCGCTGTAGCAAGATTTGGGCAAGCCGAAAAAAGCCAGCGTTCGCCGCAAAATCCAAGGCGGTCTCTCCTTTTTCTGTCTTCATGTTGGGATCGGCACCGTAGTCAAGCAAGACCCGTACAACGGCTTCGGAGCCATTGGACGCCGCAATCATCAAAGGCCTCTTGCCAGATGCAGCGCTGGGCGCATTGAGTGTCTCCCACAAAGTCGCCGTATCGCCCGTCATTTGCAGTTCGTGAAGCATGCCACTGACTTCTTCCGCACGTTCAAGTAAAATCGCAACTGTGAACACCGATTCCTGTTCGATCTCACGCTGTATATCAAGTAATACGGGATTTTCCTCCCCTGAATGAGTAGCCTGTGGAGGAGCCTCCGTCCTAGATCGAACGATGCCGGAGTGATCCTACGAGTTATCCAATGTTAGCGAATGCCAGCGAGTCCAGGATGTAAGGTGCTTACCTCGAGCCAATGATGATAGCAACTCCAGCCTCTGTTTGTCTTCTTCAGCATTTGCCAACTCTTGCATGCCTCGCAGTATCCTTTCCATGGTTGTCCCTCCCCCAGGTTTTCTATGATCGTAAGCGGCCTTGGAAGCGGCACACCAGTGCTGGGAACCCCGTGGAGGTATGTCATGTGGAACTCGTATCGTCCATCATATTAACCCAATGACCAGTCGGACATCGGGCGCAGTACCCTTCATGCCAGGCACCTGGACCTCGGGCCCAGCCTGGGGTGAAAAGATCCCCGCCGTAAAGCGGCACCTGCCGGAGAGGAAACAAGTCGGGATCGTCCGTGTCAAAGTCCTCCTCAGGAGGAGTAAAGTCGTGTGGCGGCTGCCATCGCATAGCTAAGTCCGGAAAGACATTTGCAACGGCAGGCTCCAGAGCGGCTTCCGCTGCCAGTATCTCCAAGATGTCCACATCTGCGGCCTGTCTCTGCATTTCTTCCTCGCCGACGTCGCTCTCTTCATCCGGACTACTCTCTGATGTATCATCACTGTCGGCCATGCCATCGTCGCCTCCCCCTCCCCCGTCGAGATCTTGCCACGGCAGTACAAAAAGAGCCAGCTGCTCTAGATGTCTTGCCACATGCTTACCAAATGCCTTTGGCGTCAGCTCTGGAGGCTGGTCGCTGGCATTTATTGACCCTGTTCGCCGCTCAATCACGGCTTTGTAGTCGCACAAAGGGCAGCTCGCAGCGCCTACTTTTTCCAGCGGCCTCCCGAGCCTTTGCGCAAGTGCGACAACTTGGCCAGGTTGGACGCGTTCTGAGTGTCTCTCACGCAAGTGGGCTTCCATTTTTCTCAATGAATGACATATCTCGTCGCACATCTCGCATGACCAGCGTTTGCGGTGAACTTCCATCTCATGTTGAAGCCATTGGCGCCGGTTCTCAAAGAGGGGTTCATTGCAGTCCCCAAATGTGCAAATATAGGAAGAGAGGTCGGAGTGGACATGTCTCCTGTTCACAAGGAGGTCACAAATTAGTGCTGGTTCTGTCATCGGATCCGATGCTTACACTTACTGCCATGCATATACGGGGATTTTGGCCTAGCGACGCAGAGCCTGGGAGATAAGGAACTAGTGAAGGCCGTTTATGAGGGTGTTATCAAGGAGCTAGAAGGATTGTTGGATGGCTTTCAATGAGCGTATTCCTGAATGCCCAAATACATGTATTCTACCACCTCGACTAACGAGTGCATCATATAACACAGGCACACACCGCGACAGAAGACAAAGATCTACGCAAGGCCCTGACTCAGTATCGATGTATCCCGGTGTATCTGCTTTGCAAGCTTCTCGCGTACTTTGCTGCAAACATGCGTAGCACATCAACCAGCACCATCTGGGTTGTCGAGGGTGTGCATGAAAGGGACTGCTCAGAGCAACATTGTCATTGTCGATTTATTGAACCGTACTTGCACCAAGAATGCAAAACAAAGACGGATATATCGACTAACAAATGTTTAACTAGCACTCCGAAACATGGCTGTCACTTATCTAAGCTGGGGGAATGTCTAATGCAAGATACAATACCTGTCTAGAAGTCCGTCCTCGAAAACGTACGGCATCTGCCCGGACTAGCATACGTACCTATGTTCTCAGGAAGTTGTGCGCCAGGGATCTCAGACGGACTAATTTGGGAACATCTCCTAGAATGTATTCCCGAGAAGCTATGGCGCGGTATCACCAGAGACTGCAGCAGCAGTACAATGACGACGTATCCGACTTGAAGCAGCAGCTCAAACCAAGGCCCAAACCTGGACCTAACTCAGCTCGAAAATCTCAAAAGTCTACCGACCAAAGCATTAGGTGGAAATGGTGGAACTAGACTTGGACAAGTAATTAGGTTAGCATGCGGACTAGCAGGTACCACGTCCTAAGCCATCAAAACTCGCTTACCTACTTTATGGTGTAATGTTACATGTAATATCGCTTTAATAATGACGGCAAAACTGCTATACCAATGATGTGAACAAGCCCTCTTTAACGACAGCGGATGGGAAGGTAGTTCTGCATCGGAAAGAGGTGTAGGTTTCAGCGCACTGTACGTTGTGGTTAGGTGTTTTACAGTTCGGCTTTTTTGGTCACCTACTCCATAACATGCTCAGGTCTGCCCATATGCCAGTCTTAGTCTTCACGGCCTGGGATTAGGTAACACAAGCCTCCCGAGCACGCCACTAATTTCGGTGAGACACTCGTCATCCGTTCAATAGTGAATCTAGAGGTGCACTATATTTATAGCACAAAGTGATGACTGGTCTTCATACGTAACCAAACCAGCCATACTCCAGCGCAGTTCGGGAATGCTTGACAACGAACCCCCGTCCATGTGCCCCACGGTTCCTGAGAGACCCACACCTACGTCATCTTGGCGCTCCTTCCATAACTGGTACCTATTCAGGACATGACAGTGGGTTTAATGTAAACATCTTGCCTCTCGCCACATGTGAATCTTCTGCGAGAAGAACAACCCATACCTACTATTAACGCGCCAAACACATTCGAGCCGGGCTAACGAATACCATGGCAGAGATTGCAGCAGGAGCTTTGGTGGCTGAACAAGTCGTCGCCACGGGCGTCGAAGCAGCGGCAGCAGTTGCGATCGCAAGACCAACACAGCCGCTCCGTGCCTCCCTGACTCGTGTAGCTAAGGCTAGCACCGAGGATACATCGTAAGACTCCTCACTTCCGGATCCGCAGCGATCCAATGACTTGCGGGAGCTGACATAGAGCCTCAGCCTCGACCTAGCCCGGTCCCATCACACCGTTACTGTAATTGGAAATAAGGCACACATATTCGGCGGACAGCGCCCTGACGGCACGCTTTGCTCAACAGATGTCCATGCCATCGCTCTATCAGCAGATGGTGAGGTCGGTGCTCAATACGCGTGCTACCCGGCTTTTCCACTCCAAGATGCCGCCACGGGTGAAATCCAAGTCCCAGCGCCGCGGTCTCGACATGCGGCCTGCGCGCGAGGCAAGTTCGTGGTGATCCACGGCGGATGTGACGGGAGCGGCACGCCAGTTGAAGAGGACGCGTGCTTATGGCTGTGGGATTCTGAGAGCCTAAAGTGGACGAAGGTGAGGGGTGAGACGCAGATTGGCACTATACTATCATCACGCCACGACCACAATATCTTTGTCGACGAGCAGCAGGACATGCTTTTGCTGCACGGGGGTCGGGTCCGATCTGGCAGCGATGGCGATTGCTCGCCTGTGACGACGGAAACGTGGCTTTACGATTTCAATGCGCTGGCATGGACAACGCTCCTTCCTTCTCCGGCGCCTGCAATGAATGCCGCTTTCACTGATACAACGCTTTTCATCGTCAGCCAAGATGGCGATTCCTCCGGCAAGTCGATGAGCGGGGCGGTTCATTATCTTCGACTAGGCACGTCGGCGACGGAGCGGGAGAAGCCAGATGCACTGTTGTGGCAGACCGTCAGCTTCCCCATTAATCCACTGACGCCAGGGCCGCAGCCTCGAATGGGCGGGGCCTTTAAACCGGTAAGCACCGGGTTGGGCCGCAACTATCTGGTGTATCTCTTCGGATGCGAAGCCGGCGGCAGCAACGACGAGAAGCAATCTCTGTACTCTGACATCTGGTCACTGCAACTGCCGGCACACGGACTGACGGCTGCGGCAGCCAAGGACGCCATCCGCGACCGGCTGCCGGGGATGGGCTCGGGCGAGTTCAGCTGGGCGGAAGTCGAGATTGTACCAACGGAGCAGACAGAACACGAAGGGAAAGTGCATCCCGGCCCAACGGCTTTCTTCGGAGCGGATGCTTGTCTGGATGGGAAGGGTGTGGTGCTCTGGGGTGGATTGAACGCCAAGGGGGAGAAAGAAGCCGATGGCTGGATGTTGCGAGTGCTTTGAGCGAGTCACTGGCTGCACAGCCCGAGACCCGCTGCCTTCCCTTCCGCTACACATTTGACGTACCTAGAAATAAATTGGATGTCTTAGATATTAGCTACATCACCACTCTGCGGCTCTCGGTAGGCTTGCTTAGTGGGGTGTGAGGGCTCTGTACGATACAAGCACCCCTTGAGAATATGGCAGGAGTGGTTGGAGAGAATCTCACCCGCATGCGACAGGAGCTCAGGGGTGTGCGCTGTGTGTTTGGTCGAGGCAAGGATAAGAAGGAGGGCCAGAATTGCTGAGGTGCTATGGGGTGGGCCGACCTCAGATAAATTGGTCTCGATGAATCACGAGGAAAAGTGCCGGCTTACGTCAATGCGGACAGGACGCGATATTCTAAGATTCGAGTGTAGAATCCCGTGGTCCGAGTGCACCCGCACACAGTCGGCATATGTAAGACATAGCCCATACGTATTGAATGGCATATAATGGTTGGTGGAGGACAGGTGGAGGGGTAGCTCTAGCTTGATAACTCAGAAGTACATGTTTGGCATGGGACGTTAGAGTGACGCCATGCCACAGACCCACTGGCACAGACTCATTGTCTGGGGAGCAAGCTGAACAATTCACCAGTCGGATCATCAAAGGCGTTGCATTCGAGTAGAAAATATTGCAAAATTTCCATTCCTATTCTGATCATTCCCGAGTTTCAGTGGTATAGTAGGTAGATCATCCCGTTCAGCACATCGTCAACCCAGCATTAAAGTGACCATTTCCAGCCCAAAAGGCGGAAAACTAAGTTTTAGTTTGTTCAAGGACTGACTCGCAGTGGCAGCAAAATCGCATCCCTTCTTTTTATCGTTTCCTTTATATGACCATACCCTTGACCTGCTTGAAGTCCTTGACCTTGATGTCGCGCCAGACCCAGACGGCGATCAGCGAGATAACCTGGATAACAGTGGCAGCGATAAGCATGACCTTCTGCGCATCGCCGTAGGCGGCGCTGATAGCGTCGCGGGTAGGGGTGCCGACCGGGTACGACAGCTGGACCGGCAGCGAAGCGTAGATGCTAGTCAGGTTACCCTGCGCCTCCTGAGGAAGGTACTCTGCTAGCTTGGTAGGGAAGACACCAGTCCAGATGGCGGCAGCCACCGTAGAACCGATACCGCCACCGACGGAGGCAAACATGGCCTCGACGGCAAGCACGACGGCAATGTACTGATGGTTAGTGGCGGCCATGACGGCCATCTGCTCGCAAATGACGAGGGTACCACCGCCGACGGCGATGAAGATCTGGCACATGACGATGTAGCCGATGTTGACGTCCGGCTGGCGGAAGTGCACCATCAGGCCGACGCCGAGGATGGTGACGGGCACACCGAAGTAGAGAGCCAACCACCGGAAACGGCCGGACCAGCGGATGGCGGCACCGACGACGAAGGACCAGAAGCAGGAGCCGATGCTGTACGTGTTCATGATGTACGACGACTGCGTGATGCCCAGGTTGTTGACCACCTGCAGGAAGGAGAAGAAGTAGCTGTCCCAGATGTAGAAGGAGATGAAGAGGTTGCCGGCGAGGACGCACGCGCCCAGCACGGTGCGGTCCATCAGCAGCTCGTAGGGGATGAAGGTCTTGGGGGCAAGGAACTTCTCGTACAGGCCAAAGGCGATGAGCAGGAGGAAACCAAAGATGAGCATGCAGATGACGATGGGAGCACGCCACCGTTCAGTCTGGTACGAGTAGATGTTGAACGGAAGGAGGAAGAGCGCAAGGCCAGCAGAGATGAGGAGCAGGCCGACGACGTCAAACTCGATGGCGTAGTACTTGACCGACTCCATGAAGGTGCGGTTGCTCTCCCGCTTGGGGATGAGGCCGGCCTTGGCGGCCTTGTTGTAGTTGTACCAGAAAAGGAAGAGGAGCGGGGAGCAGACGATGGGCGTGATGATGGCAAACACTCCGAAACCCCATCGGAAGCCGGGCCCGTTGAGGAAGGCAGTGGCGAGCGGGCCTCCGATCCAGACGGTGATGATGTAGGGGGAGGAAGCGAAGGCGAACATCAAGGCTCGGTTCTTCAGGGCCGAGGTGTCGGCGATGAAGATGGAGATTGTGTACGTCACTCCGTTGTATCTGCCTCGTTGTCAGTGTCAAGTGGTGCTTGTCTTTGCAGAGCTTGTACGTACCCAACCCAGTAGAAGACCTGGGCAGCGGCATATGTCTGCACGTTTTGGCAAGCAGCCATCATGACGAGACCGACAACCAAGCAGCACAGCATGAGCACGAAACCCTGGGGACGGCCCCAGATGTCGATAATCTTGGCCAGGGGCAGCTTGAAAATACCACCGATCAGACTGGACATGACACTCGTGGCGGCAGTCAACGAGTGGGCGTAGAAGGAACTGGTGACGTAAGGCGTCAGAGAGCTGGTAGTGCTCTGCTGCATGGCGTCGACGAAGTAGATGAACCAGATGCTAGACAGCGACCAGTCAATACAAGGCTGATCCATCGGCCGGACAAGGCTGAGATCGCTGGGCTGGTGCAGTTCACTTACGTGACGTAGGCAAGGATCAGATGGCTCCTGGACCATGTCTTGGTCATGGCCTCCACATTCTGGACACCGGCCTGGGCGTCCAACGAGACCTCGTCGGAGTCGCGCTCGCCATCGGCGCTGGTGTTGCTGGTGTTGCTGATGACATTGGCTTCCTTGTCGGTGGCCGTCTTCTCGGGACTGACGTGATTCTCGACGACCGGCACCTCAGTCGGGCGAAGCCGAGCCAGAGGGTTCTTCATTGTGACTGGACTTGAATGGGAATGGGTCTTCAAATGAGTGCCGTGTAGGCAAGAGCGCGGATCCCAGCTGAAAGGGGAGGTGTGTAGATTGAAGCGCTGCTCTGCTACTCGAGATCTTCTGCAGAGGTGTGAAGAAAAGAAGAGATCAAAATGAATCGAAACGGTTGCGGCGAAACCCTCACTTCTTATCAGATCAACTCGCAGCTACGCAGGTGGATACTCTAGTCCCGCCGCCGTGGGAACTTGCAGAAAAAGGGCCCAGAATGACAGTTAGAGCGCTTTGCTTCAGCGCAGCAATCTCGGCCGATGCAACATTGGCATGCCATCTGACGGATCCGACAAGGATATATGACAAGCGACAAGACGAGCGAAGACAGACACCATTTTTGGGGCGACACCGCAGTTGGGAAACAAGTTTAGTGTGTGCGTTCCCTTCTCCGAGGTGGATGCCGCCGTCCGTCTTAGAGTCCCCATAAACCATCTCAAGCTCCCACCAATCAGCGCAGCAATGCCCCGCCCATTATCGGGACGTAGGCCAGGGTCACGACCGAGGAAGGTGTTCTTAGTGGCTTGGCGGCGTGGGTGCGAAAATTTTTATCAGATCATCTTATCAGATTGATAACAGTCCATCTGGACACTGTGCCCACTCAGATTGCGGCTCCTTCCCTCTTCGCATGCTCATGGCAAGCCCATGAATGTGACGTTGCGACATCGGCGGGACATCCCTACCCAAGGACATTCGCAAAGCTCGTACGTAAACCATCACGCACTATGCCACTTTTCTTCAAGGGTTACCGCTCACAAAAACGGCTTCTCCATCGCAAGCCAAGCTCCAACAGCTTCTGTGGCTATTAACGCCTCTTTACCCTCGTGGGGGTTGTTTATTGGAACGTTAACCCCATCACGCCAGCAGGTCTGCTCTCAATTCGCCGTGATATTCCGATCACTAAGCAAAAAATCTCTCTTCCAAGACATGTCGGGCGAGCAAGCACCCCGGCCAAAAAAAAAAGCGCACCGCAAAAACCTGATTTCCCCACCCACACCATACAACTACCACACCTTTCATCATCAATACTA
>MU854135.1:0-11957 GCA_033297225.1 Diplogelasinospora grovesii | reverse complement strand
CCCTCTTTTCTGACAGATCCTTCGGTGGGTCTTGCGTACCCGGAACCTCCGTGCTCATGTTGGAAACTCCGGTCTTGCCCCGTACTTTCTGACAACTTCTTTCCGTCTCTCGGTGATCCTTTCTTCGATATCCTTTAAGTTCATCTGTTCCAGGAAGCTTTCCCATGCTCCTTTTAGCAGCGCCTTAGTCATCCTATCGGCCATTATCTCGGCACTTCTGGTATAACAAACTATGATGTTTCCTCTCTGGACTTCTTAGCGTAACTAGTGGTTATGAATATCTACGTGCCGTAAGTTAGTCTTAAAGGTAGCGATCTCTACGTGCACCAGCCTGATGGTTTATGAGTTATCACACTCTATTCGAATACGTGCATCGATTTCAACCCCTAGTTCCTTAAGCAATTTACTTATAAAGAGGGCTTCCTTAGCGGCTTATAATAGGGCCAGTAGTTCAGCCTCTATTATAAACGTTATAACTGTATCTTGCTTGTTAGCCCTCCATCTAATCATCCCTTTAAACAGCTTCATTACGTAGGCTTAAGAGCTCTTTCGATCGACTATATTGTCGGCAAATGAAGCATCACTAGCGACTCGGAAATCGTCTTCTCCGCCGTATTGGAGCGCTAAATACCTCGTTTCCTATAAGTACAGGAGCACCCTATCTGCCGCGGCCTAGTGTTTAGGTCCCGGATTGGTTGCGAAGCGCGCTAACCTCGAAACTGCGAAGGTAACGTCGGGCCGTGTAATCACCGTTGCGTACAGCAGGGAACCCACTTTCCGCAGGTACGTAATGATGTCGGTCTTATTAGCTAAGCCTTCGAAAGGGAGGAGCTCTTCTTTAGCCATTAGGGTGCTCGCTGCCTGCTTTATTTACGCTAGATTAGCGATCTTCTCGATATAGGATAATTAAGATAGCTAAATAAGCTTCTTTTCTCTGTCTTTAAGCATATTAACGCTTAAGAACCACTACAGTTCTTTTCCTTTAGTGAGCTTATAGCTTTGCTTTAGTTGTTTAATTAAGGAGAGGGCTTTAGATCGGTCTTTCTCGTGGAACGCGAGGGTTATGTCGTTAACGTAAAAGAATAGGAGCACTTTATCCTTATTAAAATAATAGGGTTTATATAGTATCGGTTAGAAACCAAGTTTACGTAAGGTTTAGGTAAGGGATCGCTGCTAAAGTAGTGGTGACCGCCGCAGACTATATAGCGCCTTCCTTAATCTAAGTATTGTTCCAGCCTTTCGATAGCCGGGAGGCATCTTTATAAATACCTCTTCGTCGAGTTCTACGTTCACGAACGCGTTTACTGCGTCGTATTATAGTAGCTCGAGATCGTATCGGGCGGTAATAGTGATTAACGTTTAAAAGGACCTTCTTACTAAGGTCGCTACGTAACTGCTTACATAAGGGTTAAGAAGCTGCTGGTCGCCTCTTATAACGAGCCTTACTTTAACCTTATCGAACCTGCTATGCTTATTAAATTTATATATATATACTTACTTGTAATTTAGGATTTTCTATCCTCTCATGCTTAAGTCTTTAAAACTAATTTCCACTTAAGACTTTATATCCTTATAGCTTTATAAATGTACTGTCTCTGCTTCTTTAAACAGTCTTCTTAAAGGGTGATTCTTAAGCTCTTTATAGCTCTTTAAAGGTGGGGGGAGATCTTTACGATGCAGCGACCGAGGCTTCCTTAATAACCTTTCCACAATAGCTTTTATAAGGACCCTTTTCTTAATATCCACTACCTCTCTTATGCGGGTCCTTATAAAGAAGGCTCCTTATTAGCAGTCCATGTAATGTATCTTTAAAGCAGCTAAGGTATGCTTTAACCTTATTTAACTTACGCCCAGTTAGTCCTTAGTGCCTTTTCCTAGCTGTAGTTAACTTACGCTTAACTGTATCCTCTTAACATTACTGTTAAGAACCTCTTACCTTATTTAGTTTACGCCTTAACCTAGCTAAAGTATTTAATTTTCCCTTAACCTTATTTAGCTTACGCTTAATTATGGTATCTCCTTAACAGAGTTAAGTATTAAGGTTTATTTCCCTTCTTCCCGCCTTAATGGATCCACCGCTCCCTCCTTTCTTATAAAGCGTCCTCCAGGGTTTAAAAAAGACGGTTTCTTTAGCGAGGTTATTATAGCTGCTAGTATTGCTGCCGGTGGAGATGGTGGCGGAGTAGGAAGAAGCTCGAATCTAGCCTCTATATACTCTTTCGACCCTAACTGATCTTTAAAGCCTTAATCAGCCGCTTCTTATAAACCAGCATCAGTATTCTTAATCGCTTCTTACTTATTAGTATCGGTTTCTATAAAGTCCTTTAAGTCTCTCACTTCTTAAAAGTCTTCTTCTATTAATAGGACTTACTTATCTTAGTTTTTTAACGTTCCATTCTTTTAAAGCCATTCGGCTAAAACTTTTAAATCGACTTGCCGAATGTCGTCTCGCATTTTTTAAATGTTCCCGTTAAACAGGCTCTTCTTATCGAAGATCACGTCTCTTATAACTATAACCTTATTAAGCGCTGGGTTTTAAATATAATAAACGTTCGTCGAGTTATAGCTAATCAGATAGCCGATCTAAGCCTTAAGGTTTATGTATTATTTACGGTTTTTCCGCTTCATTACTTCCATAGTAAGGGCGAAAGCTTTACAGTTAAATATCTGTAAGTGAGCTTAAGATAGGTTCCTTTACTCCCTATCCTTTAAGTGGAAGCTTTCGAATAGGGTTTTCCATCCGTTCTTATATCTTAATGTACGGTTTAACAGGTATACTGCAGTTCTTAATATCTCTTTTTAAAGTTTGCTTAGGAGCTTCACTCCTAACCTTATTAAGCGCATCTTAGCTATTACCACACCCCTTAAGCGTTCAGCGCCGCCATTTAGCGCCTACGTATAAGGAGGTGAAGGCTCGAGTCTAATATTCTGCAGCTTAATAAACTGTTTCACTTCGGGTTTAATAATAACCATCTCGTTATCGCATTCGATCACCTTAACTTTAATCCCATATTAACGTTCTAAAAGGCTTAATAGGATCCTTAACGCGGTGATGATTAACGCCGCGGTTCGGTCTTTTAAATAAAAATCCTACACGTAGCTAGTCGTGCAGCATGTAACTAGCATTTAGCTAGAATAGCCGTCCTAGTCTTCTTCGTAGTCGTGGAAATCGATGGCCAGTCTTTCTCCTGCTCCCTCGCGTAGCTCCTTAAGGTAACGCCGTATCTGGCGCTTTATTTTCCCTTATGCGCAGGCGTTACATTCTGCCGTTGTAATGCCCTTAATGCGCACCCCTTAAGAACTATTAATAAGGTGCTCGAGAGCTCTTAGGCCTAGGTGTCTGAGACGAAGGTGCCATTTAAGCGCGTCTGCGCCTATAGGCCTTTTCTTAGTCCACGTGTTAAACTGGTTCCTGCGTGCGTAGAAGGTCGCTCTGTTAACATCTTTTAAGATGTACTTTATTACGAATTAACCGCATCGTTCAGTTAAGGCGTATAAGACTGACCCGTCTGATTATTTTAAGAGCGTGGGATCTCGTCTGTTATCCTAGTAAAAACCCCCTTTTCGTAGCTTTCATAAGGAAACCAGGTTATAAGCAATTTCTTCGCAGTACACTACGTCGTACAGGCGTAAAAGTCGTTGTTTTCCAGCTGGTGTTTAAATCTTAATATCTACTTCGCCGTATCCTTAAATCGGTATTTAATAGTCGCCTGCCTAAATGCAGTCGCCTTACGCCGCCCTTTTAAACTTTAAGAAACAGCTTATTTAGTTGAAAATATAGAGGGTGGACCTAAAGTTAAGTATTGCCGAGTGTATAAGAGGGTAAGATTAGGTTATAAACGCTGCTCCCTTCGTGATTATAAAGCTTACTTTAATCTTTACTATCCTCTTAAGCAGTTAAGAGCGCTTTAAAGAGTGCTCCTTCTGTTTAGGATCATCGGTCGAGCTTATAAAGTCCTCCTTCTTCGTCTTTTTCTATCTCCGTAGCTCCTTAACCTCCTTCTTCAGCTTTTCATCCTCCTTAAGGGCCTTGTTTATTTATTCTTATATTCTGTTATACGGTTTAAATGAGTTTAAAGCTAGCTTAGGAAACACGTAGTAACACCTTTCTAACGAGTGGAATAGTAGCCTGCACGCTTTACACTTCGGCTTATTGTTAAACTTCTCCCCCGTTAAGTGCTTTCTTTTGTTGCTTCTCTTCTTTCTACTGTCTTCTCCCTCGCTCTCATCGTCTTATCGCTGGCGATTGTGGAAGGAGCCTTTTCCCACCTCGGGTTTAAGCTTGTTTTCGGTCTTTATTATAAGCAACTGTCTGTTAACTGCGTTAATAAGCTCGCGGTAGCTAAGAGTGCCTTTCTCGATCTTTTACCGGTTAGTTATGTTAAAAGCCTGGATCTAATACTTCCACTCTAAGTCTGATCCTTTAATCGCCTTTTCGAAGTCGTTAAACTCTTCTTGTCATTTGTTAACATGGTTGTTTTAGTGCTTATAAGCGGTAGACAGTGGTGTTAACGTAGGAAAAGTCGTCTGCGAGCCGGGCTCATAACTGTTAGAAGTTACGGCTTACACGCACACGTTCAATTGAGGTCAAAAGTAGTGTATTGCTTGTGTTCTTCTTAATCAACTGTCTGGCAGGCCGTTTCTGGCCGTTTTATTGGCTATATGAACAGGTCTGGAACAAAGAAGAGCGCAATGGATCATCATTTTCCCGCGTTGTGGAGTAATCCTTCCGTTTACGCCAATTGGCTTCTTTGTCTACCGGAAGCGCTCCATTCCATGCGTTGTGGGCCAAATGCGCCCACATTCCTCAGGCGCCCATTCCACTGCTTCCGGCCTGCGGCCTGTCACATGACATCCTTTCCTGGGGCACAGTTCAGCTTGTGCATCCAATAGCGCCTCACTGACCACGCGATAGCCCCATGGGGTTATAGCTGGTTAATCCAACACGTGGTTATTACATGATTGCGAGGTACATCTTTTTTATAATGATAGTATTAGCCGCTTAGCCGCTATAAGTGGCATGGGCAAAATTAGTGCATAAATTATTTAGTATATCATTAAATCCTGCGCTATTATTAAATAAATCCTTATCGTGCACGGATAGTGTTTCCTACTACTTAATAGAAAAGGCCACATAGCACTAACTACTAAGGGCGGTAAATGAATGTTCCTACCAGGTTATCTATTATAAGGCTTAATCTGACTTTTTTTAGTACCTTTAGGAGGTAGGTAAAATGACGAGTGCCTATTCACCTTAAGGCATACTTATGCATGATAATGATAAAAAAAAATCAATTAGTAGAGACATTAGTTATAAGTATTTAAAATTAAATACTTTAACTAAAATATCCCTTAACACTAGCATATAGCTTAGACTTTATAAAGTAGTACTTAAGAAAGCACATAAGCGGTTAAAGGATAATACTCGTGATTACACGCGTAGCTGCATAGCCCCATGTAGCTTGCATCTAACTCCGGCGCTAGTAAGCCCAGAGTGCTCGTCTCGGGCGGCGGGGCGATCTGGGCGCTGTACAGGGTGTAGGTGCAGGGGTTGGACGGGCAGTAGCTAAATTAGTAGCAGAAATCGCACAGGCCCGTGTAGCCGCTAGAGCTAACACCCTGCACGCAGACGGTGCCAGTACTCGGGGTGGTACTATAAGGGACGTTGGTATATACGCCGTTGGGGCAGTAGCTATGCGAGCAGGTGAAGTCGCAGAGTGGGTTGAAGTTAGCCGCCTCCCCCATGATCGCGTATCCGCGGTCACTTAATAAGGCTGGAGGGGTGTTAAGTGTACCATGGGACGTACACGTGCAGGGCGATGGGCAGAAGCTATAGTTACAGCTGAAGTTATAAAGGCCGAGGTAGCCGCCGGAACCAGTGCTGTAGTTACAGTTACTATTTAGCGTGGGGATAGGTGAGGTGCTGCTTAACGAGGTACTGCTCATAGTGCTTAACGTCGTTATTATAGAACTGGTTGCGGAAGTTATCAAGCTGGAAGTGGTGCTGTTACTTAGTAGCTAAATATAATATCAGACCCCTTATTAAAAGATGCAGGAAGAAAATAAGGTGGCATTTAGAATAACGGGAAGTAACGGGTTCTACTTAACGAGATTAAACAGCGTGACTACGGTGTTACAATTCTCCGTGTTAATAAAAACACCTTATATAAAAGTACAGGTAGTAACGGGCAATTAAACTTAGCACGTACTCTCTTAAAAAGAAGTTATTAGATTAACCGGAGTAAGCAGTGAGGCGCCTAGGAAAGGAAGACCCCTTAACTGCGTGGAAGCAGTGGATTTGGCTAATAGGAAGCTATGGAAGCTATGGAAGCTATGGAAGCCATGGAAGCCACTGAAGTCATGGAATGGGCGCTTAGCGCAGGAGATAGGGAGCGCCCGGGAGCTAGAGAAGTCTAATTAGCTAGTTAGCCTGAAGGCTTATAAATGTGGATGAATAATAATCCGTTGATAGAATGGCTGTTCCGAAGCTCCCTCCCATATAGACTGCATAAGCTAGCAATTAGCTAGCTAAAAGATAGAACATAAGCAAGATACTACTTTTAACCTTAATTAAACGTGTGCAAGTAAGCCGTGACTTCTAACAGAAGCCTTCATTCTGCAGTAATTAAGGTTAGTAAGGGTGAGGTACGAAACGTTGGCCGGCACGTTAGTGTAAGTGTCGTAATCAGAGTAGTTAGACCACGTGCTCAGCGCGAGAGGTAAGGTTATCTTAAGGGTCTAAGACGCGATAGTGCTAGTGGCGGTGGCGGTGGCATTTAACAAGCCGTTCCACGTTACCGTCGGCCAGTTTATAGTTGCCGCCATTAGCAGGGTCGTGACATAGCAGCTCGAGATTGTCTTAGCTCCCGGGTTTAGACATGGGTCCGCGAACTTATAGCAATTGTTAGTTTTTAATTTCGAATGCTAGGTATATAGATAATTCGCAGTAAAGGACTAACAATAATGTCTGCACGACGGGATACGTCGCCGTTCCGGTAGTTGTCGTAGCCACTGTGCCTAAAGGGCCGATGCATATCTGGTAGTTGGTTATGATGTTGATGTTAAAGCAGTCCGAATTTAGATTCGGGTTCCACGAGATTAGCTGCTGCGTTGTGATGCCCGTGGCGTTAGCTATCCCCTGGCACGTGTTAATGGGCGAGACGGTGTAGACGGGGCAGCTCTGCGGGATGCAGATGCTCGTGCCCGCCGCGGGGAACGATGCGCAGTAGGCTGGGAGCTTGTTTACAAACATAAGGTAGAATGTTAACACCTGCTTGCTGCGGCTGATGGACTGACACGAGTCCGAAGCCTGGATCGTGTAGTTGCTTTAACACGACGCTATTAGGATCGGAACCATTAACGTCATTATAGGAGCTACCGGCGTGGAAGTGACGTATCTTAAGGCATACTGACTGGTGGGCGACGCGACGGCCCAGGAGGTTGCTGCGCCGCATCTGATCGAATTAGCGCCTATCCATGTAATAACAGTTTTTTATTTTACTTACGATAAGGTTAAAGACGTGTATTCCATGTATATTTCATTGGACCAGCTGAAAGGGGACATGAGATGGTCTATTGAAAGTTACGGCTTGCAGTGCACACGTAGTAATTGAGGTTAACTTATATTATTCTTCATCAACTATCTGGCAGGCCGTTTCTGGCCGTTTAATGGCTTATACGAATAGGTCTGGAACAAAGAAGAGTGTAATGGATCATCATTTTCCCGCGTTGTGGAGCAGTCCTTCCGTTTGCGCTAATTAGCTTCTTTATCTGCCAGAAGCGCTCCATTCCATGCGTTGTGGGCCAAATGCGCCCGCATTCCTCAGGCGCCCATTCCACTGCTTCCGGCCTGCGGCCTGTCACGTGACATCCTTTCCTGGGGCACAGTTCAACTTGTGCATCTAACACACCCCCTCAGGGAAGCCTGTAAGGCGTGCCTAGACCTTTAAAGCTATTCCCAGTCTTTGTCCACAACCATTACGTCTTCTTAAAGCTCTCCCTTCTGCCGTTCAGTGATCCTTTCCTCGATGTCCTTTAAGTTCATCTGCTCTAGGAAGCTTTCCCATGCTCCCTTAGCTAGAGCCTTAGTCAGGCTATCTGCCATCATTTCTGCGCTCTTAGTGTAATAGACTGTGATCCTTCCTTCTTACACCTCTTAACGCAGCTAGTGGTTATAGATATTTACGTACCGTAAGCTCGTTTTAAGGGTTGCGATTTTTACGTGGATCAGCCTGATCGTCTGTGTATTATCACACTTGATTCGTATGCACGTGTTAATTTCAACTCCTAGTTCCTTAAGTAGTCGGCTCACAAATAAAGCTTCCTTTACGGCTTATGATAGTGCTAAGAGCTCAGCTTCTATTATTAACGTTATAACCGTCTTTTACTTATTAGCTCTCCACCTAATCATCCTATTAAATAACTTTATAGCGTAAGCTTAAGAGCTCTTTCGATCGACTGTATTGTCGGCAAAGGAAGCATCGCTAGCGACTCGGAAATCGTCTTCTCCTCCATATTAGAGCGCTAAGAACTTCGTTCCTTACAGGTACAGGAGCACCTTATCTGCAGCAGCTTAGTATTCAGGCTTAAGGTTGGTTATGAAGCGCGCCAGCCTAGATACGGCGAAGGCAACGTCGGGCCATATAATCACTGCTGCGTATAATAGGGAACTTATTTTCCGCAGGTAAGTCACGATGTCGGCCTTACTAGCTAAGCCTTTAAATGGAAGGAGCTCTTCTTTAGTCATTAAGGTGCTCGCTGCCTGCTTGGTTTATACTAAATTAATGATCTTCTCACAATATAATGCTTAAAAGAGCTAAATAAACTTCTTCTCTCTGTCTTTAAGCACTCTAATGCTTAAGAACCACTGCAGCTCCTTTCCTCCTATAAGCTAGTATCTCTGCTTCAGTTGCTCGATTAAGGCGAGGGCGTTAGCTCGGTCCCTTTCGTTAAATGCCAGGACGATGTCATTTACGTAAAAGAAAAGGATCACTCCATCCTTAATAAAGCAATAAGGCTCATAAGGTATTAATTAGAAGCCGAGTGTGCGTAGGGCTTATATAAGGGATCTCTGCCACAGTAATAGTAACCGCTGAAGTCCATATAGCGCCTTCTTAAGCTTAAGTATTATTCCCGGCTTTCGATAGCTTAGCGGCATCCTTATAAATACTTCTTCATCGAGTTTTACGTTAACGAACGCGTTAACTGCGTCGTACTGCAGTAGCTTAAGGTCGTATCATGCAGTAATAATAATCAGTATTCGGAAGAATCTTTTAACTAATATTACCGCGTAACTGCTTACGTAAGGGTTAAGGAGCTGTTAATTACATCTTATAACGAGCCTTACTTTAGCTTTATCGAATCTGCTATGCTTATTAAATTTATACATATATATTTACTTATAGTTTAAGATCTTTTATCCTTTAGCACTTAGATCTTTAAAGCAGATTTCCACTTAAGACTTCATGTCCTTATAGCTATATAGGTATACTTCTTTTACTTCTTTAAACTGCTTGCTTATAAGATGGTCCTTAAGCTTTACGTAGCTCTTTAAAGGCGTTAAAAGATCTCTTCGGTATAATAACTAAGGCTTCCTTATTAACCTTTCCACCATAGCTCTTATAAGGACCTTCTTCCTTAAGTTCTTTACCACTCCTACTTAAGTCCTTATAAAGAAGGCTCCTTACTAGTAGTCCGTGTAATATAGCTTCGAAGTAAATAAAGGATGCTTTAACCTTATTTAGCTTACGCTTAGTTAGTTTAACTTTATTTAGCTTAATACGCTTAATTAGTTTTCTAGCCTTAATTAGCTTACGCTTAGCTGCTCTTTAAGGTTTAAGGGCCTTTAAGTCCTTAATTTAATAACTGTTAAGAGTTTAGTAACATCTCGCCCTTAGTCTTTAATACTAACGTTTAAGATCTTTAACCTTAATTAGCTTACACTTAATTAATTCCCTTCTCCTTACCTTATTTAATCCACTGCTCCCTCCTTTCTTATAAAGCATTCTTTAAGTTTTAAAGGTAACAGCTTTCTTAACGGTCTGATCGCAGCTACCAGCATTACTGCTAGCGGTGAGGGTAGCGGAGTTAATAGAAGCTTAAATCTAACCTCCGTATACTTACCCCGTAACTGTTTATTTACGCCTTATTTAACTGCTTCTTATAATCTAACATCATAGTCTTTAGTAGCTTCTTACATACTAGTTTTATCTTTTATAAAGTCCTTTAAGTCTCTCACTTCTTAAAGATCTTTTAACGCTAGTTAAACCTACTTATCTTTTAACGTATAGCTCTTTTAAAGCTATTCGGCTAACTTTTCCAGATTAACCTTACGAATATCGTCTCTTATAGTCTTTAAATTCCCGTTAAAAACCGTTTTCTTATTAAACATTACGTCTCTCATAACCATAACTTTATTAAGGACTAAGTTTTAAATCTTATAAACGTTTATTAATTAGTATCTTATTAAGTAGCTAATCCACGCCTTAAGGTTCATGCGCTTTATATGCTATTCTCGCTTTATTACTTCCGTAATAAGGGCATAAGCTTTATAACTAAAAGTTTAAAGGTAAAACTAATATAACTTCCTTTACTCCTTATCCCTTAAGTGGAAGCTTTCGAATAGCGTTTTCCATCCATTTTTATATCTTAGCGTATAGTTTAATAAATACACTGCATTCCTTAATATCTCTCTTTATAATGCGTTTAAGAGCTTTACACCTATTTTTATTAAGTGCATCTTTTCCTTTACCACACCCTTTAAGCATTCCGCGCCTCCATTTAATGCCTGCGTATAAGGAGGAGAAGGCTCGATTCTAATGCTTTAAAGCTTAATAAAGCGCTTTACTTTAAGCTTAATTATAACCATTTCGTTATTACACTTGATCACTTTAACCTTAATCCTATATTAACGTTTTAAAAGGCTTAATAAGATCTTTAACGCTATAATAATTAATGCTGCAGTTCGGTCTTTTAAGTAAAAGTTTTAACGGTATTTAGTCCCTCGATAAGTAACTAACATTAGGCTTAAGTAGCCTTCTTAATCTTCCTTAAAGTTATAAAAATCGATCATTAATCTTTCTCCTGCTCCCTTACGTAGCTCCCTCGGAGTATGTTTAATTTAACGCTTAAGTTTTCCTTATACGCAAGCCTCACACTTTATGGTTATAATGCCCTTAATTCGCACCCCTTAAGAGTTATTAACTAAGTGCTCGAGAGCTTCCGGGCCTAAGTGACCGAGGCGAAGGTGTTACTTAAGAGCATCTGCTCTTACAAGCTTCCTTTTAGTCCATATGTTAAACTTATTCTTACGCGTAAAGAAAGCTGCTTAATTAACGTCTTTTAAGATATGCTCCATAACGAATTAGTCGTGGATTTCGGCTAAGGCGTATAAAACTGATCTATTTAATCATTTTAAGAGTGTAAGATCTAACCTATTGTCTTAATAGAATCCTCTTTAACGCAGTTTTCACAGTGAAACTAAGTTATAAGCAATTTCCTCGCAATACGCTACATTATATAAGCGCAGTAACTTTTCCTTTTTAGCTAGCGGTTAAACCTTAATATCCACTTCGCCGTAGCTTAAAATTAGTATTTAATAATTACCTACTTAAATATAGTTGCTTAGCGCCGCTCGCTTAAAGTTTAGGAAGCGGCTTATTTAGTTAAAGATATAAAGGGTGGAACTAAAGTTAAGTATTGCCGAATGAACTAAGGGATAGGATTGAATTATAAACGCTGCTCCCTTAATAATTATAAAGGTTAACTTAATCTCTGCCATCCTCTTAAGCAATTAGAACCGCTTTAAGGAGCGCTCCTATTGAAAAGTACGGAGTTATGGAATAAAGTCGATTGATTGTCCTCTTCTTAATCAACTGTCTGGCAGGCCGTTTCTGGCCGTTTTATGGGCTATATGAACAGGTCTGGAACAAAGAAGAGCGCAATGGATCAGAGTCCTT
>MU854134.1:0-12098 GCA_033297225.1 Diplogelasinospora grovesii | reverse complement strand
AAATACCCTTTACGTCTACAGCGCTTACATCCCATCTGGCTTCCTCGATAGGTTTGACATGCCTTCGCGATCCTCTCTAATAACCTGTCAAATCTTGGTTTTATACTACCGCATCCCCCTTGCTCGCCCAGAGACGCTAGTAAAGACGTTGCTCCACGTGCTCCGCGCCAGCGCGAGGCCCGAGATGTAGGATCAGACGCAGGGCAGTGCTCAGTATTGACACTTGCTATTTGGCAGTCCCGTTATCAACATCGATAAATACGCCGTCGCGCTCTAGCCTGGTGGCAGAGTGGACGGTGCTTCAACTGTTCGGCTACTGGCATTGTTTATGTTTCATAACTTTCCTAATGCTCATGCAGCCTTTAAATCCGGTCATATATTCTTACAAATATGTAACACAGACGACTTTACCAGGCTTGTCAACAGTTGCAGTTGGGTATGAGCTTATGTCGGCTAAACATCCAGTCGGTTTGTGTTGCCTTGCGCATGGATTTTCTCACATCTGGCCGGCGTTCCGAACAAGTTAAATCAAATCAAATCGGGCCTAAATTTGACCTGATTTGAGAGTATAGTAGTAAGATTTGACTTGATTTGAATTGACTTGAATTCAGTTAAATCTATTCAAATTGTTAGTAATACAAGCCCTGCCATCGCGATTTCCTGTCAAGCAACCACCTTGCTTTAAGACCCCCATTTCGACAGCCAATACTTCAAGCAGACGAGCAGCTCAATGGTCTGATCCATTAATCGATGCCTTTCCTATGTGCAAAATTCTGGCTGGAATTGACTTGAATTTGACTTGATTGATTTGACTTGTTAGGAACGCTGCATCTGACCAAATAGGACGTTCGAGGCACCATTAGAATGTGAGTGAAAATCATGAACAAGGATGAGAGACAACATTATCTACAGCCATAGAATAGTGTGTGATGGGCTTGGGGAGTGGGAGGTTCAGAAGAGGTTAAGCAGGAAGTATCAGAGGCGGAGAGGAGCTCGTATGTGCTTGGATTTATGAGCACATTGTCTAGTCGTCTCTATTTTGTCCGACGGCCCTTGCATGATGTAGTACTCAGCCTCTTGCATGCCCAATCCCGTCTTCTAGTACATTAGTTAGGTGGCGCATGGTTATCTGATTTGGAGGAAAACGTCCACTTACATTAAGTAACGATGTCGAGGTTCGTGTGGTTGAGTCCTAACATCCTTTAGGCTGGCATAGCCCCTTTATGCCAACCCCTGATAAGCTGAATGACAACCTCCAGGCGGCTTGGTTCTGCTTCATCCACGGCGATTATACTGGATTCGTAGCATAGGCTCAAAGCAATGATGAGATCCGGGCCAATACTAAAAAAAGAAAAGTGACCAAGTCGTAGGCGAGGTGGCAGGTAGTGGTTACTGTAACAACATTTCTTACAATCACTCCCCCTCAACATTTCTTACAATCTCTCCCTCCCCCCTCCCCCCCCCCCTCCTTCTCTTCCTTTTCTCCTCCGCACGCCTGCCGCGGTGATGCTCTTTCCCTCACCCTTCCCTCTACTCTCTCTCGTGCCCGCTTCGACCCACAAGTCCCCGGGCTGTTGCTGACGCTTTTCTCACTCTTTGTCGCACTCTTTCCATCTCCCTCCCCCTGTCTCTCTATCTCACACACACACACATACTATACAGACGGGAGCGGACTCGATAACCACGTCGAGGCGGCTGCCGTATACTGTACACCACACCAGTAGACAAGGGGCTCGTACATTGTGACAAACTGACATCAACCATGGACAACGTAAGAGGCAACGCCAAGAGTAGGTTTGACTTTTACGGTTGAGTAGCCATCAGGTCATCAGCCAAGCCTAGGGGCGCGTAAGGAGCATACACACACACACACACACAAGTTTATTACGCCCGGGCTAACCCCTAAAGGGCAAATATCACTGATGTACATGGTCCCATCTAAAATTCCATCAGAACTCCTTGCAGCCCTTACAGCACTACTCATCCAGTTTACCATAATCTTCTATTCCTTAGACCACCCCTGCTGAACTGGTTCGGCGGTTAGTAGCAAATCATCTCGAAGGCGCTTTCTTCGAGTGTTCAGAGTCCCATCCGCGGCGACTAAAGCGCGACCTGCTAGGTTAGTATATACAGAGATGCCCGTTGATTGCGTTGTGGCGTTATCGGATAGATGACATCCTACTCCTCGACCATTCTCTCCTGAAGTCGCCCTGTGGACATAGCATACTTGATGGTAGCTCTGACAGCGTCCAAACCTGGCCTCCACTTATCCCCGTCACTCTTTTCCTTTCCTCCGAGAAGGTAAGAAACGTTGCATCTTTTTGTGTCGGTCCATTGCAGCATCTTTGCGCGGTGCGACATCCACTTGTTGCACCTGAACAGAAAGTGCTCGACTGTCTCCCTTGCTTGACCGCACGCACATTCGGCAGACGGGACCGCTCCGATCTGGGACAAGTAGGAGTTCAGCCACGCCATGCCCGTTCGCAGCTGGGCCAGTATCCTCGCTTCGTGACTGGAGAGGACATTGTGTAGTAGGCGCGTATGCCGCCCCGGCAGTGCTATGTCCACTCTTTTCGAGAACATCCCGACTTTGTCTGGTAGCGTTCTATTTTTCTGTTGCTTCCTTCTCGCGTTATTCAGTGTTGTTGATTTAGCCCTGAATGGACGTCTCGCTGGTGTGAATCCTGGTGCAGTGCTTCGACGTGCCGCACTCTTGGCCATAAGTGCAAGTCCAAACATGTCCTCATCTTCAAACGACTTCCATATCACCGTGATCTTGTTTCACCCTTGATCTCAACTCATTGACGGCCTCGTAGATACGAACGACCTCTCCTTGGCCGGACTGTTGTCGAGGTTGCTTCGGTGTCAGGGCCGCTGCTTTACTGCTTGTAAAGAGAGCTATGACGCGGTGGGTCAAATCCGTAGGAAGGGACCGTAGAGCCTGCGCTATTGCCGACAGCTCTGCCGTGTATGGGTTCTGTTCCTCCCTGTTTGCAGTGACAAAGGACTCCGGTATCCGCGACGCTATGCCCATGCCCACAAGCCCATTCTTCGCGGAGCTGCTCGTAGCAATGCGCACCGCCCAGCCTGCATTAGCCACCTCAGTGATTCTACTATCATCTTCGACGATCGTTTCGACTCGTTCTTCCCAAGGTGCCTGACAAAAGGAGGAACAGTTTCAATCCGGTCTACTGGAACATTCTGCAGATCCCAAGCCAACTGCTGCATGGGCGACACGAATCTGGTGAGCATGCGGAACCCAACGGTCCGAAGTGGGTGAGTCTTTAGCAGCATGCAGATATCGATCCAGAGTTTGAGGGCTCTCCGGGCGAATCGATCGTGGGCCGATAGTATGTATGCTTCCGCTTCAACAGCTGTCGCCACTTTGCCAAATATGCCTATGATTGCCTATGCTCCCACATTCTGCACCCTGTTGACAGCCCTCATCAGTCTTGTGCCGCATGCGTATCTCCAGACATTTGACGCGTAGTCCATCACAGGAGCCACTGTATAGCTGTCTAGTTGTTGCGGGCGGGAGTTCCTTAAGCCACTTGAGCTCGATTGCCGCTTCTACCGCTCTGCTGGATGCTCGTGCAATGTGCTGCTTGAAACGGAGCTCAGAGTCCATGACCACCCCTAAGATCTTGACCTCTTCTTTCGGATGCACAGTCTCTCCTTTGATCAGGAAAGGAGAGCCACCCAATACCCCAATCTAGAGAAGTGCTAACTCCAAAACCCGGATGCTAAACCTGAACCCCGCTGTACCCCGCGACGCTTACAAGTACTCGCCGTTTCTGGATCTACCATCTAGCTCATACGGAAGGTGTATCTTATTCTGAACGATCACTTTCAGCCTCTGAGGTTTCCCATTCAGCCTCCAATTGCTAATATGCATCCCTGAGTAGATCTAGCGATACGTGTCGCTCGGGATCATCTTTTTCGAATAATTGACTTTCCACCGTCACGCCATGTTCGAGGAGGTGAACTGCCTTTTGAGCCTGGCCGTCGTCGAGGTACGCCGTTGCGAGCGCGTGCTCTGACGCCAGTCAATCATGATCCTCCTCGTCGAGCGGCTTCTTCTCAACTTCCACCACGTGTTCGAACATCTCGATCGCATCCTTAATCCGCCTGTCGTCGAGGTATGCACTTGCAAGCATGTGCTCTAATGCTAGTAGCGAGTGATCATCCTCCTCGAGTGTCTTCTTCCCAACTTCCAACATCGTGACCGCATCCTTGATCCGCCTGTCGCTGAGGTATGCGCTTGCGAGCATGTGCTCTGACGTGAGTCGCGAGTGATCATCCTCCTCGAGCATCTTCTTCCACACTTCCACTACGTGCTCCAACATCGTGACCGCATCCTTGATCCGCCTGTCGCTGAGGTATGCGCTTGCGAGCGCGTGCTCTGACGCTAGTCGCTCATGATCATCCTCCTCGAGCGTCTTCTTCCGAACTTCCACCACGTGCTCCAACATCTCGATCGCATCTTTGATCCGTCTGTCAATAAGGTATGCGCTTGCGAGCGCTTGCTCTGACGTGAGTCGCGAGTGATCATCCTCGTCGAGTGTCGTCTTCTGCACCTCTACCACATGCTCCAACATCTTGATCGCATCCTTGATCCGCCTGTCATCAAGGTATGCCGTTGCGAGCATGTGCTCTGACGCTAGTCGCTCATGATCATCCTCCTCGAGCGTCTTCTTCCGAACTTCCACCACGTGCTCCAACATAGCCAGTGATACCGCGCTGTTGAATTGCAGAAGATGTCAAAGGTTGTGGGAATAACAATTCCCGGGAGTATTTGGCGTGCAAGCTGGCCATCTTCGCACTTCTGGGTACGGGGGAACGAGCAAAATATATCTGCGTGCGCGGGAAAGGCGGACTCGACCGCAGAACTGGCAAGGAGCTGGACCCAGCCTCCAACTCCCCATCCGCTCCGCCAATCCCAACGGCTCGTAAGGAACGTGCTCGGTCGTGAAACGCCTCGTCGCATGCGGTTCGGGGGGCACAGGAGAGGCCCTGAAAGGGGAGCCCTCGCAGGACATCGTATCGCCACGAATCACGACCCTGACTTGAGGCCGCAGGATCCACGGCGTCGCCGGAGGTTGCCCAGGGCGGCTTAGCCGAAGCGGTGTCGGCGCATCGTCTCCTCCTGCGACGCCTTCCCGCGTCCCTCTGCATGGACCTCCTCCTTGTCGTCCCGTTCTGGCACCGCCAATGGCAAGGCGGTATCTCGCCAAGCTGTCTCACACGCGCTGTCGTTTCCGTCAACCAGCTCCTTCCCAGGCCCGATCTGCCTCGCCGTCGCTAAAGCGAAGGTAGGATCGCCCCGTTAGGCACAGGGTTCCGGACCCTTCGTCAGCACCTATACATCATCGGGGAACATACATTTCCGTATTTAGAGCTTTGCCCGGGAGAAAAGCTGAAGCGAAGAGGCGGTGGCAATCTTGCTGGCATCAACTCGCCATACGAGTACTTCAGCATATCTGGAGGACCAACTATCACCATTTGTCATAAGGAGGATGGACTCTTAGGCTCAAAGAACGTGGTGTCGGGGGAGAACAAGGTGTTGATTGTCATCAAGCCAAGTGCCAACACGCGATTTGAGGATTGCATGTATAAGAGGTTCCCCGACGTGAGACGCGACAGCCAAGGCATACGACACATCGGACGTGCTGTCGCCCCGAGTTTGCTGGACGAGTGGGAAATTGAGTATGATATCGCCTCCTTTGCCCCGGGACAGGGCTTTGCGACCTTACCCGGTGACGTTTACCACATGGTCATCAACATGGGCGACAACCTCGCACTTGCCATCAACTAGGAGCAGCGCTCTTCGCCGGATATGCCCGAAAATTACGAATGGTGTGACCAGACGATCTGTGATCCACAGGCTGTTACGGCCAATGACTTTCGACTTTCCGATGAAGCTGCACTGGCTAAGTTGCGAAACACACAAAGCGGGTCTCGGAAGATAGTGGAAAGGACAACCATTACCTCGGGAAAGAGGACAGGAGTCAGTTTATCAGCCAGCAGGGTTAAGTGTGCAAGGCATGAGACTGAGGTTGAAGTCGATAAACCGCAAGCGTTAAAGAATCTCATTCTCAGCACAAAAGCAATCCAGGAACATAGGACTCGCGTTAGCGCTTTCAGGCTCCTTGACGTCGCGATAAAGGCGAGACTTCGCGATAGTGGAACCGCCGGTGTCGATGAAACTGATTGGCTTGTGGAAAGCTTCAGCGGTGGGGAGCTACTTCAGAGGTTTCTGAAACGGCTTGAAGAGACGTGGCACGAAAGCAGCTGTTAAGGCTAGTAGTAAGTTAAGCAGCTATACGATGAAGCTACGGGCATCGTGATTGCGACTGGCTCGTCCGTAAAGAAAGGCATTGTTGGCATGGGTGGCAGCGCACGGGACACCCTCTTTAACGGGACCTGTAAAGTAGTGACAAACTATGCTGTGACCCTCGGGACAAGAGAGGAGCAGATCCGTACACAGCAGAGTTAGCAGCCATAGCAATGGCATTAAAGAGCATGCCACCTAGCATCAGCCACAGGCACATTACCATTATCACCAGGAACCAGTCGGCGCTAGCAGCAATCAGACAACCGCGGCAACAGTCCGGCCAAGGCATCATAATGCAAATATACGAGTCGGCCAAACTGCTTAGGCAAAGAGGGAACTCGATCGACTTCAGGTGGGCACCAGCAGAAAGTAGCTTCGCGCTGGGATCGGAAGCAACTTGCAGCGCTGCTCTGGGGCGAATTATTCGACTGCAACATTTTATACCCAGGGCCACTGCGGCAGACATCCTTGCCAGATGAAGGTGTATAAACAGCTTGGCTGGAAATGCCACGAGTGCCGGCATCTCAACCCAAGCGGAGACGACGGGTTATGCCAGGGTTGCGAAGTACACAACGTCTGCAGCTCCTGTGACCAAGGCTGGGATTAGCAGCAAGGTCTGAGATTGTCTCTATGGTAATATTTCAGGATTTACGTGCTAATTCCACAACTTATTCAGAGGCACAACATCAAGAGATCACTGTCTACTAGCGAGCGGCTGTTCCTGGGTAACTCGGAGATAATAGGGGAGGCGGTAGCTACAAAGGTACATAACAAGCAAGGATTGCTGGGAGAAAATACGGGAAGCCCCCGGGCCAAATATGAACAAGGGTAATAGCCAATTAATTTGCAAAACGGCTAGACGCAGGCGTCTGTCCAACGTATACTTGTTCACGCGCGTAACTCTCCGCCGACAATAAACCGGGGCTACCTGTCACGGTTTGGGTCACGTTCATCATGTGGGCTGAATTGACGCATTGTGGGAGGAGCTTCTTTCTTCGAGATCAACCGTTGAAATGTAATGCAGCCGCAACAGTACCGTGCAAAAAAGCAAAAAAAGGAACCATCTCCGCTCTTCGGCTTCAAACATAAAGTAATCTACCTCTTCCGACCTCCTTTTCATCCTAATTATGCAAACCTTCCACCTTGATTCGTTTGCTTGGAGTGAAGAGGGATTTGATCATGAGGATATTGACATTTACATACGCTCTTTTGGCGCTGCCTTCTTGATTCAGTACAGAGGACATCTCCTCGTCGGTTTCGATCATGTTTATGCACAGTTTCTCGACTCACTTGATACTTTGAGGGGCGATGACGATGATAAAAGCCGAAAAGAAGTTGAACGTCTAAAGAAACCCTTCGAGACACTCATGACTAGTCTGGCTCCTCATCCGCCCATATCTACGAGCTATCTCTACGACTATCTTTATCCACAATGGTTTATTCTCAATGCAACTGTAAAAGACGCCACGACTCTGCAACCGCAATGCCAGGAGAAGTTCTCGCGACACGAAATCAACTTTCCCGGCGAGTATCACATGCTCCCTCACCGACGCCAAGACCTTCGTACGCCTCTAGCGTCGTTCGCTTCATACTCATCCCGTCAAGTCCAACTCCTACCTTCTACATCTCAGCTCCATCCATGCCTTCGAGGTCCAGCCAAGGTTCTCGTTGGCCACACCACATGCTACTTCAAGGCGTGGAAACCTGGGCGGGGGAAGAGAGGAGCAACGTATAACGAAATCCTAGCGTATGGGAAAATCGCAAACGCTATTGCAGAGGGCAAAATCCAGCATGATATTCACATCTGTCGTCTACATGGTATCGTCGTTGATAACGACGACGACCTTCCTCAACACTATCCCCCTGATGAGCGCGGTGCTAGGGAAGGTCAAGACAGGGATGGCCATAATAAACGGCTGGTGGGAATTTTGCTTACCTATGTTGAGAACAAGGGCACACTAAAGGCCCTGGCGCCTTGGTCTGACTGCGCTCAAGAGCTTCGACCTCGTTGGGCTGAGAAGCTTGAAGTCCTTATCCAAACTCTACATTGTGCTGGACTGGTATGGGGCGATGCGAAACCTGACAATGTCCTAGTTGATACTAGGGACGATCTCTGGCTTGTCGATTTTGGTGGTAGTTTTACTGAAGGCTGGGTCGACAAGGAGAAGCGGGATACTCAGGAGGGAGATTTACAAGGACTAGAACGGATCAAGGACTGGCTGGTCAAGTGTGCTAAGAATCCTGTACATAAGATTGTTCGTGCAAGGAGAGAATAGGGATCTGTAGAGTTAATGTGACCAACTGGCCTTGACATCCATGACCCGCCTGCCAGGACCCATGCCTCGAGCACAATGCGCGGTTTTCTAGTTACTAGGTTGATCTTTCCGTTCAGCCCACGATGAGCTTTGTGGCCCTCGATCGATCGGTCGGCGCGCAGTGACGCGTACCCGAATCGCGAAGGCATACCACATCGCCAGCCCAGCCACCAAGCCCCTGTGATCCGTATTATGCATCGGAACAGAAAGTGTTCCACTGTTTCCCTCGCGTGACCGCAGGCACATAGGTCGGACTCGGCGGCTCCAATCCTGCTTAGGAAGCCATTCAACTTCGCCATTCCCGTCCGGAGTTGCGCTAATATACAGGCCTCTCTTCGCTTCAGCTTGTCGTATAGAGCGCGAGTGTGCTCGCCTGGCAGTGCCGCATCCACAACCTTTGAAAACTTGCCTACTCCTTGAGGGAGCATTCTTCCTCGTCGTTGTTTGGTCATTGCTAGCTTGATTATGGTCGACTTAGCCTGGTGTAGTTGGGAGTCTGGTGTACGTACTTTCTTCGTCGCCCTTTGCGCTGCTGCTTTAAGTCCTTATTGTTTGCACCCACCGCGTAGGCACAGGCCTCCACATCTTCAGGATCCCAGGTAGACTGAGCAACGGGACGACCACAGGTATAAGTCTCTTTTCTCAGCTGGCACATGGTTGCTAGGACTGAATAGAAAAGTGAGGGTGTTTCTTCGAGTCAAGGAAGTCAAGGAATAGAAAATGTGGGTTATTGAAAGGTTTTGAAAACTAAACTGTCACCGGGAAGTACTCTTTATAGAGGACATCCATACCACTTTACACTCCTCACACCTTACTACCACACGATAAGATGTGCTGAGTGGACTCCAAGTCTAGCTTCAACATACAGCTGCAAGCGCTTGCAGCTCACCCCTGTATGCTTTCTTTTCCCGCCCGCGCAAGCCCAAGTCTGCCGCGCATATGCATACCTGCTACCAGGCAGCCAATCGACAGGCCAGCAGACTCGATATCTGCGGAGCACTGGTCAATGATTCCTTGGCCCCAACTTTCCACACGCCTGCGATGCGACGGGTAACAGAATAATGAGCGGGCTTGCTGAGCACGGGGTTGCCGCCTCACCTTGCCAAAGGACAATGGCAACTCTCCATCTGCATGCGTCTTCGACCGTCAAGACGTTCCGTCGAATAAATGCCAGGGTCACACCTTGTAGCCAAGGAGGGCGGTGAGGCCAACCGGACTCAAACATCTTGAAGCCCGCAGATGCACAGATGGTTGCCACTGCACTGACAACAACAGGAGAGCCGTCTTCTCTGCGAATCTCTGTAGACCAATCAAATCGGCTCAGCCCCTAAGGGTTTGTCTCGCACTAAGGTTATTTCCCTGGAATAGGTGTAGATTGATCAATATATCAATTGACTACCCCAAGCATCTTGCTCTATTTGATGTGACGTGTGGGCCGTGATTTCCAACTACAGCGGAAAGAAAGGTTCCAAGGCAGATTTGGGCAAACAGGGCAAGTTTAGGCAAACAAGGCAAGTTTGGGCAAACAAGGCAGATTTGGGCAAACAAGGCAGATTTGGGCAAACAAGGCAGGTTTGGGCAAACAAGGCAGGTTTGGGCAAACAAGGCAGGTTTGGGCAAACAAGGCAGATTTGGCAAACAAGGCAGGTTTGGGCAAACAAGCAGCAGGTTTGGGCAAACAAGGCAGATGGGCAAACAATGCAACGTAAGACGACGCGGTTTCACAAAGCATGACGTAAGAAACACGGCAGAACAGCGTCAGCAACGATGCAGGTATCGAAGCGAGCTGCGCACAACAGTACCTGAACCAATCAGATACATTCAAATAAACAAAACTAAAACATGCACAATATGATATGACACAACGTCACACTGTGATATCTCATCACACCAATCAATGACAATCATTGGCATGCGTCACAATGTGATATTACAACCATCGAAAAACCAGCTTCGGAGTGAAATGAGAATATGTTGGAAGTTACGGCTTAGTCACGCGCATCAATTAGGAAGGTAGGGAGATCGCAGTAATATTGAACGATCTACTCGTGAGGGCTTCGTCTGATCTGACTGTATCTACAGTGCGTGTTGTGTACAGTTGTGTGCTCAATTCTGGGAACCCCGAAGACCCTGCAACCTAGCCGACCCGAAACATCCTTTTCCAGCTCCTTGCGCTAGGCTCAATAAGGCTTAGTCCATGGCGCGACTCCTGGCCCGGACATCGTGTGAGCCAGCCGGTCCATGCGCTCAATCCAACAGAATACCCCGCTCGATATTAATCCTCTAACCGGTCCGGGGGCTGAAGTGAAAGGTACTGTCCGAGGCACCTCAGAGAGACCCAGACTTCAGGGCCTGTCACATGAAGTTCACAAACTCCTGAGAGCCCCCGCAAACCTAAGAACTGGAGCACATACGACTCGGGAGATCGATTTCGGCACCAGAATGCCCACAGGGGAGATCCGTAGGAAAACTGAGGCATGCCAGCGTCTCTTCACACACTGCTTAACCCACCCGCTCTTCTCAGAGGCAGGGTGGACCTTCAACCTACTTGAATTCCACATGCGGATTCCAATTTACCTCTTTTTTTTGGTGGTTTGGTTCAACGAATTCCAATATTATTTTATGAGGTGGACTCGGCATACTGTAGGGCGTGTCTATCGATACTGTAATGCCATACAAAACCCTAACCCGCGGTACATTCCCCCTCACCGCCCAATGCACCAGGCCAAGGAAAAAGTAGTTTTTTGTACCTAAAAAGGCCCATTTTAATTTCGCCCAGCATTTTCCCCACCGGGCTTCAATTATTCGTCGCCTTAGCCAGCCTTTTCCTCCCACCGAAGTCATCACCACCACCACAACCACCACAACAGCCACGCAGTCAGCCCACTGCAACGCAGGCGGGTCAATTGATCGTGCGCGTAGTAAATCATCTCTTCTTCCTTGTTTTTTTCAGTACTAACAATGCGATAGATGGAGAAGGAGAAGGTTGCGCAGGCAATCGAGCCGCGCAGTGATAAAGATGGGTTTGACGCGCCCGATGACGCGTCGCCACCACCACCACTCTCGAACCCACCGGCTGGGCACAATCTTGTTACTCTCCAGTACAATACTCTTGACGATTTGATGGATGATCTGCATGAATGGTCGGCCCAGGCGCTCTTCGGAGTGCGCAAGATGCGAGTAGCAAACAAGGTGAAGGACTTTGGGATGACCAGGGTGGATATTAGCTGTCGACAAGGTTCGTCTACCGGGTCGAAAGGAGCGGGCGTACGATCTTTTCCACGATGCTAACACCGTTATCGGCTATCATTTTAGATTATAGGCATTGAGTTGCGCCAATCTGCCAAGGGATAGACGACCAGAGGACTAAGGAGTACCAAATGTCCCCGAGACGCCGAACCGGTGGGCAAAATATACCCACAAACTAAGTAGCCGCTGGGTCATGCAGG
>MU854132.1:0-12496 GCA_033297225.1 Diplogelasinospora grovesii | reverse complement strand
GAAATGTGGGTCTTTTGGCTACAAAAAATGGGTTGGAAAATGATTTATTGCATTCTGCCGGCTCCACTTTTTCGACCTACAGTACGGATAGCCTTGTCTACAGTTCGAGAATCCCCAGCCTATAAATAAGCTCTCCCGAAGGGCAAAAGACGTGTGCAGCTGTCTGGCTATTATACATGATGAGAAAAGCTTGATACATCTTTTGAGTATTGATACAGAGGACAGAGCGGGGTAGGTTAAACTGCCGTTAGAGGGTCGTGGTGTGCCTGTCATCAAGGCAGGCCTCATTCTGGTCAGTTGGTTGATCCTAGAACCATTAGAGACTTCAACGATTCGTTTCCTAGGCTGGTCGTTGTTGTCTCTGGTGTCGTCCGCGTGGCTGTAGAGGGGGTTGTTTTGACCTGCGGGGGGGATGCCCGGGCTAGCCTGGGCACCTCCACGCGGTGACCTGTAAGACGGAAGCCGTTATATCCATATTAGGTTAGGGGGGCTTCCTCGAGAGGGGGGGGGGTTTGCTTCAGGGGGGTGTTTCCTTTAGGGGATGTTTCCTTCAGGGGGATCGGGGGGTTTAGGGGGGTTTGGGTATCGAGGGCATATCTCGGTGTAGAATTTCGTGCCGTTGACTAGGTTGTCGAACAGCCGTGTGTCAGATAGGATTCGCCGTAAGGCTTCCTTCGCAGGGATTGGAGGGCCCTTCTTCTTCTTCTCTATGAAGTCGGGCCACCATTTCTTTTGCCTCCGGGCTTTCCAGCACCAGAAGAAATGGTCTGGGGTTTTGTCCCGTCCGTCATTGTCAATGCCCAAAACAACAACAACGAGAGCTCTGGCCTATTCCTAAGCCTCATATTGTTATTATTGCTACTGTAATTTGTTAGTGTTATTGTGCTTAACGTCGGTAAGTGGTACCGCAGAATATTGAGTCTTATTAATGCAGCCCCTATCCGCCGTCCTGAGCCTCATAAGTCTCCCTAGGAACGGAAGATCTATGAGCTTATATACATGGACATGATGCAAAATAAGAAGCATTTAGTCTTTTCTGCGTACAGAGAAATAGCCGTGTGTAGGTCGTCGAGAATACAGGCTCATCATGCTCGTTTCCTTGCCCAACTTATAACTACATGTAAGCGAAACCATCACTAGCGTGTGGCGGAAAAAAAAGAAAATGACAAGAAAAGAGAAAATGAATGAAAGAAAGACAAAGAAGGAAAGAGAAAGGGAGAAAGGGGAGAAAACCAGCTTTGCAAGGGGGGGAAGACAAGTTGAACTCTGTTTTCCAGCTCCATAGCCGCGGACAAGATCCTTCACTGCTCGGAACGGTGGTGTGTCGAGCTTTGAGCCTCGTACCGAGTAAGTTTACATGAATAGATCATAAGACAACAAGTAGACTTAGAATTGGCAGTTTATAGATCTAACTAATAGATACGTTAGTCACCTACCACACGCATGTTTAATGTTTAAAGAAACAATAATAACAGTGGGATGGGGATGATAATGCGCCATTTGCCGCCTTTGCGCGTCTCGATGCTCTCAGAAAACGCCTACCTACCTTTCCCAACACTAAGAAACAAACGTAAGGTACCTAGGTACCTTAGCCAGAGCGGTAAGCCAGAACCCAAGTATCATCTTCACTGCGCGTGCCGCAAAGAATCACAAGCGGGACGCAAACCAGCTGAGAAATCTCATAGTGGAGTCACCGGACGTACGAGCTCGAATATCCGGGCAAGGTGCCCTGTATCCGTATTCGGTGGGGTTCCTAAGAGATGCTGGGGGTTGCAACTTGCCGATAACGTGTCGATGTAGGGCGTCCCGCAGGCAGGCTTCGTAGTATCAAGAAAATTACAAAAAGCGTGCATCCAGGCACTATCCTGAAGGATCCGTGGAACCCGAACCTTCTTGAACTCCTTCCCGCATTTTGCGAGGTGTGTCCGGCATAGACTGGTACGCCCCGAGTCCCGCTCGGAACGAAACCCCGAGATCTCGGAACGTGGGTTGGAGATGACGGAATCGCATGCGATTGGCTCTCTCCCGCCACTTTTCACATCTCATCCCTGATGCCGGAGTGGTGAAGCTCACAAAAAGCGACCAGTCTGGTCAATGACGAAATCAGGGGTTTTACTAATCAGAATTTTTTTTCTGCAACTTGCTGCTCTCGAATACGTAGCCAGCCGTCACTATTGCCTAGGTTGTCGAGATTGACAGGTCTCTGTACTGATGTAAACCAACTGGCAGATTGCATGATGGCCATCTTTGTGACCCGAGCGCATGTGCCCTTACCAATGGAACAATAGCAGATAGCCTGAAACTACGCTGCGTGGTGATAAACTCCGCCACTTAATACCAAGCAATGTTCCATCCCACACCACCATTCTCATCTGTACTTTCTTTGCTACCACTTAGTTAGCAATTGCCCAGTCTTTTGTGTCAAGTTTCTACCATGGCTTCCTCCAACGACAGCGCACCACCTAGCAACCTCCGTGAACCCTACCGTTATATCACAGAGAATAGGGACGATGGCAAGGCCTTCTTTTCCCAAGACCTGTCTCCTCCGCTCGCCGTCGTCAATGACCTGGGCGGCGCACTTATGCGTCTGGGCTATGTGACAGGCCGCCCTCCCGTCGACCTGAACAACAATATCGACGTCAAGTCTTACGCCGCGTCTCTGTCAAGCCCGCCGCCTCTCGTGCCTCCTGGCGGCGGACCGGTCGTCTGGTACATCGATACGCCGCCTGACTCAGCGAGTCCGATGCACCGAACTGTCAGCCTCGATCTCGTGATCCAACTTGAGGGTGAGATAGAGCTAACCCTCAGCGGCGGCGAGACGCGGCTGTTGAAGCCGGGGGACATGACGGTCCAGCGCTCAACCGCGCATATGTGGCGGAATCCTAGCCTGACCAAGTGGACGCGCATGTTGGGCGTCATGTTCGAGTGCCAGCCTGTCGTGGTGGACGGCAAGACGCTAGGCGCCGAGTTTCCCCATCACTGAAGGGAGCGAGCCCTGGCATCTGAGCTCAGAAGACCAAGGATGGAGGAGGAGGCGAGATCTGGAACGTGCAGAGCAGGATAGTAAATTCATCACCAGGGAAATAAATGGTATCAGACGAAAAAGGTCTACCATCTGCACGATTTCCGGGGTGAAATCTATTTCCTCACCGGAACGAGAGGCAGCATTAAGCTAGACTCTCTGAATATGTCTCGCTTGGTCTATCTGCGTATTCTATGGAATCAGATCGTCTGTCCCTTTCTGATAGTCTTTGAAGCAAAGCAATTCCCTCTCGATCAACTCGCGTTTCCGTCTCTCAGCCTCAGGGTCGTCATCATACCTTATCTTGACGCAGCAGTGACCAGCGTCAGCTCGCACTTGCGCACTCATCTTCTCCCTCAAGTATGATGGCCAATGCTTCGCATAAAAGCCCTTAATGTTTAGTTTCTCCAGCCCCTGGATCCTTGCCAAAGCACGTACCAAAGCACGTACAAAGAGCAAATTGTCACCCAAACCCCTCTCTGCGGCCCCTCTTGGCCAGATAATCCCGCGATCTGTGCCCCATGCAAGCACAACGAATCTTAGCCCTGTGGCCTTTTTGGAGAGGGTGTCGAGCAGTATGAGCCACGGTGAGATTTCAGCATCGTATGGTACCCAAATTTCCAGTGACCTTACTAATTTGATATTCGTGGGACCAATCTGAGCCATGAATGGAAACAGCGGCTCCGGCGCATAGATATGGAATTCGTTGCATGAGTAGAGTATCGGAATGGCTTCGTGATAGATCTGCTTGCACGTTCGCAGTATTGCTGGTTCAATTATTGTTAACCCAGGAGCTTGAAATATGCTCATTTCAACCTCCATCTGAATCAGATGTGGGTTTCCGACTACCCGCGATGGCTTTTTCACGCGGTTAACGAGAAGTAGGTCGTATATTAAAATTCGGATTTCGGGTGGCAGGGCTAGGAGTGTGAACTCTTGTTCAGGTTTATTGGTCGTAGGGGCCGGAAGGCCGCGTTGACGACGGGGTCGGGGCAGGCTGTTTTCCTTGCCCTCGGTTGATGATGGCTCGGTATCAGAGAGGTCGAGATCGCAGTATCTTTTTGCAATGTCTTTCCTTCCGGAAGGGCTCGCCATTTTCGACGGAGCTACCCGGGGCTTTCCACCATTGGTACCGACGGCCCGCCTGTGTTGCCGCTGCTGTCCGAGGACGGCGATTGCCAGCCTACAGAGACCCACAACAAGAATCAGCAAGCCGAGTACGAAGTAAGCTAGATAGGAGCCCCAAGGGAGGAGGTTAGCGCCGCGGTAATGTTCGCTTACCGAGGTGCTAGATATGGCTCGAAACTGTATCCCAACTTCCAAATGTTCTTGTCTTCTACAAGACGTAATTGCGGCGGTTTGGAATGGGACAACACCGATCATGGCGGTGTGTTTTCGTGCGGGGCTGAACGAAGGCTGGGGCCAAAAGTGAACAGCAACCCCCAATTAACGCACAGACCACACAGTGCAGCTCAAAATGGACGAGGCCGGCCCACTGTAACTACAGTGGCCCATCTTCCAAATACAAGTAACCGCCATAGAAAATCTACATCGTTAAGATCAATCCCATCCTCTTCAACTTCTTCAACTTCTTCTTCTTCCACCCCTAACTCTATATGCAGAGGGTCTTCTTTTTTCCTTTACGCTGTAAATCTGCGTGACCTGTTGGAAGTATGGCTCACAGCGCATCAATGGGAAAATCTTCTTGGGTACTGCAATCTTGGTCTTCTTGTTCAATCTACTGCTTCTGTACTGTAACTGGGAGGCTTGAAATACTGGACTTATTGTTAGGGAACCCCGAGAACCCGGCTTCCGACTGTTCCGAATGCTCCGGTCGCTCCGTAGGTTCCGACTGATCCGAATGCTCCGGTCGCTCCGTAGGCTAGGCCCAATTGGCCTTGGTTCAATGGAGCGCTCCCTAACCATAGGTCACATGATCCAACACGTGCCCTGATTCCACTTTCCATGCGCTCCATCTAACATGACCTTTGATTGATTGGTTAGGCGTGCGGGAAGGTGTGGGCCTAAAGGTACATGCAGAGAAGCCGCGCCACAGCTGGTCTTAGGCATGCCTTGAATTTTTACAGCATCCGGCTTGCAGCCAAAATACAGTGTGGGAGTAATAAAGTTTACGCTCGCACGGTGGCACAAACCATACCCTTGTTTGCGTCCTATTTACTTTTGGCCCCAGCCTTCGTATCTGTCTACTAAAGCCAAATATATTCAACGGCTTCCAATCCTTCTTTTCTTTCCTTCCTCAGAGCACTTCATCCTATGTTAACTCAACTGCCTTTCTTGCCCACTGCCAACAAATCTACTTAGTAATTACAAGTTTTTGCCCGAGGTCAAGCATGCAATATGATAATGAAAACACTCGAAAAATACCTGTACGGAAAGTTCATTTGTATATGGCCTTTCCAATAGCGCCCTTTAAGCTTACTTGTGTGTGTGTTAAAGTCTTCAGATAGATACCAGAAGCTCGAAACCAATGTGTTGTGAAACCACGTCCAGGAAATTACTCCAAGTCGCAATAACTCAATCCCTGTAAGACGTAACGTCATAGAATCATAGTAGTCTCACACAATGAGGCCTTTCAATCTCGTGGCAGAAATTATTTCGTGAACAATCAAGCTAAATTAGTCTATGATATAGCCTATGAAAAGATTTCACCTTACGCTAGGGTTAGCTCTCAATCTACACTTCTTCTACGTAGAGTGTAAATAGTTAACCTTCTTCTATATATCTATTTCCACTTTTAAAGCCGTGGAAGTCAACTATTCACACATTTACCCATTAATATATAAGTAGTGGCATAATGTGGAAGAGTCATATTATCAGCTGTCAACGCTCGTATTCGACTATTTACACCTATATTTAACTGCTAGCACTTATATTCAGTCTTAATCAGCGACCTTAATTAGTTAAAAGTTGGTTAAGCTAGCTACCCCAGCAAGGGGTAGCTAAATTATCCTATTGACAGCTAAAATACTTCTTAACTATTATTTCTTAATAGTTCGAATCTTCATAATTGGACTTTAAGTAACGCGTTCTTAACCTTATAAAAAATCGAGTAAAATTAACTAATAGCCGATAAATAAAGCTATAATCGCCTTAAACTTAGCTTCTTTCTTTCTTTATCTCATATATTTTTAAAGACTAACTAACCTTCTTAAGCTTAACTAACCTTTTTATAATCTTAATTAAGCTTCTTAAGCTTAATTAACCTTCTTAAGCTTAATTAACCTTCTTAAGATTAATTAACCTTCTTAACGTAACTTCTTTTAACCTCTTTATCTCTTAAACTATTTAAGCCGCTGATAAAATAAGCGGTATCTCTTATATTAATCCTATCATTTTAAATAACGCGTAAAAGCTTAACCTTACGCCGGCTAAACTTAACTCGGTCTTTAAATAGTATAAAAGATTTATAATAATCGAACGGACTTAAGGCCTTAAGTCTTAAGTTTAAAACTATAAAGTCAAAGTATAAAATAACTAAATTAAGTAATAAGTTTACTTATATTATATATGTAAAAGAGGCCTTAAACCAATAAGTTATAAATTTAAAGGCACTTAAAACGTTAAAAAGTACTTTTAAATAGCTTATCATTATCATGATCTATTTAAAAAATGGTTACTACTAATTAAAAAAAGGATTTTAATTTGGTTATTAGCTTTTTTAACTTAAACTATAATAATTTAAATTAATAAGTTATAATTAATAAATTAATTTTTAACTTTAACTTAGATAAATTTTATTGCCTTATTATCGCTTAAGTTATTAAAAATTTCAATTTTATTACCTTATTATTGCTTAAGTCATTAAAAATTTAAAAGGCTGGGTGCAGACATTTGACCCCGAGAATAGACATCAGTTCTTTATTAACATAACTACTAACCTGCTGCGCTTGATCTGGCATCACCCGTACAATGACGAGCAGTACTGTTGGATTGACCAGAGTAAGCAGTGAGGCGCCTAGGAAAGGAAGACTCCTTGACTGCGTGGAAGTAGTGGATCTGGCTAACAGGAAGCCATGGAAGCCATGGAAGCCACTGAAGTCATGGAATGGGCGCTCAACGCAGGAGATCAGGAGCGCCCGGGAGCTAGAGAAGTCTAATTGGCTAGTTGGCCTAAAGGCCTACAAATGTAGATAAATGATGATTCATTGATAGAATAGCTGTTCCGAAGCTCCCTCCTATATAGACTACGTAGGCCAGTAATTAGCCAGCTAGAAGACAGAACACAAGTAATACACTACTTTTGACCTCAATTGAACGTGTGTAAGTAAGCCGTGACTTTTAACCAGTTATGAGCCCGGCTCGCAGATGATTTCCCCTACGTTAACACTACTATCTACTGCTTATAAGCACCTAACAACACTAAAATAACCATGTTAACAAATGATAAGAAGATCTTCCTCGCTAGCTTTAAGAACTGGGAGGATTGAAACGACGAGTTCAAATCAAAGGCAGACGCATCTCAACTATAGGATAAGATTAACCTCGAAATTTATGATTAAGGGGAATTTCTCACTAAGCCTCAGAGACCATAGGTAGGCGCATACGAAAAGAGGAAGGAACTCAGACCACCGAACAAACTATAGAGCATTATAAAGCTCTCGTCCAAAGGATGAGCAAACTACTAAGTAGCGCTCTCGCTCTATAAACAAGACTAAGCCGACTACGATAAAGAGACCGATAGGATTAAAGCCTTTAAGAACTGGGTTACGTTAACAATTAGCTCACATCTCGTTAGAATCTTATATCCTACCGAAAGTAGCATTAAAGAATGGTATAATAGCTTAAAGCTTTAAGTAGGAAGGATGGAAGTAGAAGAAAGGAAGTCTACTTGAAGCAATTATTAATAAGTAGTTAAACCACTTATAAAGCTACCTTACGATATAAGTAAGTGGATTCTAAAATGGGAGCAAGCATTCTATAAAGTAAGGCTAAATGTTATGCTTAAAGTTTAAAGCATAGAAGACTAGTTTAATGACTTTAAAAAGGTGATTAAAGGATTAAACCTAAAGTGGAAGCATTAAATCTAAGCTTTTAACATAATATACCGCGTGAAGATTAAAAGAGGCACTCTCGACTACCGCGAACTTATTAACGCAGTTAATAAGTAACTGCACACTATAAATAATAAGACTAAACCCGAGGTAGGAAAAAGCTCCTTTTATAATAATTAATGATAAGACAATAAGAGCGAAGGAGAAGACTACTAAAAGAAGAGAAATAATAAGAGGAAGTAGTTAATAAGTAAGAAGTTTAAGGATAAGCTTAAGTGCAGTGTATATAAGCTACCTTATTATACGTTAGAAAGGTGTTATTACGTGTTCCTTAAGCTAGCCTTAAACTAGTTTAAATCCTTCGAAAGGATATAAGAATAGGTAGATAAAGCCCTTAAGGAGGATAAAAAGCTAAAGAAGGAGATTAAGGAGCTAAGGAAGTAGAAAAAGATAAAGAAAAAAGATCTTATAAGCTTGATTGACGATTCGAGGTAGAAGGAGTACTCTTTAAAGTGCTCTTAACTACTTAAAAGGATAATAAAGATTAAAGCAAGCTTTATAACTATAAAAAGAGCAGCGTTTATAACCCAATCTTACCCTTTTATACACTTAATAATACTTAACTTTAAATTCACCCTTTATATTTTTAATTAAATAAGTCGCTTCTTAAAGTTTAAAAAAAGTAGCGTTAAGCGACTATATTTAAGCAAGTAACCATTAAATATCGATTTAAAGATATAGTAAAGTAGATATTAAGGTTTAAATGCTAGTCAGAAGAAAAAGACTTTTACACTTATATAACATAGCATACTATGAAGAAATTGCTTATAACCTAGTTTCCTTATGAAAGCTATATAAAAGAGGGTTTTATTAAGATAACAGATTAAACCTTATGCTCTTAAAATGATTAGATAGATTAGTCTTATACGCTTTAACCGAATAACACGGTTAATTTATAATAAAGTACATCTTAAAAGACATTAACAGAGTGACCTTTTATACACGCAGGAACCAATTTAATACATGGACTAAGAGAAGGCCTGTAAGAGTAGATGCGCTTAAATAGCACCTCCATCTCAGTTACTTAGGTCCAGGAGCTCTTAAATACCTTATTAATAGTTCTTAAGGGGTGTAAATTAAGGGCATTATAATAATAGAATGTAACGCTTACGTATAAGGAAAAATAAAGCGTTAAATAAAGCATTACCTTAAGGAATTACGCGAGGGAGCAGGAGAAAGACTAGCGATTAATTTTCATGATTACGAAGATTAAGAAGGTTATTTTAACTAAATGCTAATAACATATTACATAATTAGCTACATGTAAGACTTTTACTTAAAAGACTAAACCACGATATTAATTATCACCGCGTTAAAAATCCTATTAGGCCTATTAGAATATTAATATAGGATTAAAGTTAAAGTTATTAAATGCGATAATGAAATAGTTATTATTAAACCTAAAGTAAAATACTTTATTAAGCTTTAAAGCATTAGAATTAAGCTTTTACCTCCTTATACGTAAGCGCTAAATAGCGGTGCTAAATGCTTAAAGGGTATGGTAATAGATAAAATACGCTTAATAAGAGTAGGAGTAAAGCTCTTAAGCTAACTTTAAAGACAGATATTAAGAACTGCGGTATATTTATTAAACTATATGTTAAGATATAAGAATGGATGAAAAACTTTATTTAAAAGCTTTCATTTAAAAGACAAGGAGTAAAGGAAGCTATCTTAAGCCTACTTATAAACATTTAACTATAAAGCTTATACCCTTACCATGGAAGTTATAAAGCGGGAAAATCGTAAATAACATATAAATCTTAAGGCTTAAATTAGCTATCTAATCAGTTATAATTTAACGAACGTTTACCATATTTAAAACCTAACGCTTAATAAGGTCGTGGTTATAAGAGACGTAATTATTAATAAGAAAAGCTTCTTTAACGAGAACCTTTAGAAAATATAAGATGATATTCAGTAAGTCGATTTAAAAACCCTAGCTAAATAGCTTTAATAGAATGGAGAGTAAGAAAACTAAGATAAGTAAGTTTAACCATTAAAGGAAGATTTTTAAGAAGTAAGAGACTTAAAGGATTTTATAAAAAGTAAATTTAAGGCGTAAGAAGCATTTAAGAATACTAATACTAAACTATAAGAAGCAGTTAATTAAGGCTTTAGGAATTAGTTAAGGTCGAAAGAGTATATAAAGGCTAAATTTAAGCTTCTTCCTACTCTACCACCCTCACTACTAACAGCAATGCTAATAGCTATAATAACCTGATTAAAGAAGCTGCCCTTTTTAAACCTTAAAGGATGCTTTATAAAAAAAGAAGAAGTAGTAAATTAATTAAGGTGGGAAAAAGGGAAATAAACCTTAATACCTTAATTAAGCATAAGCTAATTAAGGTTATAAGAAAAGATAATACTTTAACTAGGCCGTAACGTAAGCTAATTAAGGTTAAAGGTTCTTAACAGTAATGTTAAGAAAATATAGTTAAGTATAAGCTAATTAAGGCTGGAAATAAATACTGAGAGCTAACTAAGCATAAGTTAATTAAGGTTAGAGCATACCTTAACTGCTTTAAAGATACATTATATAAAATGCTAATAAGGCGCCTTCTTTATAAGGATCTAGGTAGGAAAGGTAGTTAATTTAAGATAAAAGGTCCTTATAAAAGCTATCGTGGAAAGGTTATTAAGGAAGCCTTAATTACTGCACTGTAAAGACTCCTTACTACCTTTAAAGAGCTATAAAGAGCTTAAGAACCACCCTTTAAGAAAACTATTTAAAGAAGCAGAGAAAGTACATTTATAAAGCTATAAAGACATAAAGTCTTAAGTGGAAATCAGCTTAAGAGACTTAAGAGTTAAAGGATAAAAGATCCTAAACTATAAGTAAGTATATATATATATATTTAATAAGCATAGTAGGTTCGATAAGGCTAAGGTGAGGCTCGTTATAAGAGGTGATTAACAGCTTCTTAACCCTTACGTAAGTAGCTACGCAGCGACCTTAATAAGAAGATCCTTTTAAATGCTAATTATTATTACAGCTCGGTATGATTTTAAGCTATTATAATATGACGTAGTTAACGCTTTCATAAATGTAAAACTCGATAAAGAGGTATTTATAAAGATGCCTCTTAGTGTGACAATTCGGTGTCCACACTGATAGGAAACAGACAATGGAACTCTGATGAGGTTGATAGGCGAGGCTCTTGCAATGCGTTGCACTTAGGTTCAGACACAAGACTGTAGATGATAGCTTAAGCACTTGTATTGATTACTATCGTGATAAAGGGAACTATCTAAGTCACAGTTACGACCATCATATATATACTTCTTGGATCACTCTGGATTACTACGATCCATCGTGAGCCTAGTGATCCTTTATACCCAGGATCACTCTGGATCACTCTAGCTCTTCGTGAGCCTGGTGATCCTTTACCGTGAGGATCACCCTGGATCACCCACGCTTTTCGTAATCCCAGTGATCCACTGCTGATTAGCCCACACTGGCGGGGTTACGCCCCACTAGTCTACTTTGCCCTGTGCTGTCTTTCCTGGCTCCCGCTTGGCCGCCAGTCCCACTTAGTCCTGTCGTCCTGCTGCCAGATGCCTGCCAGCTGCTAACCCTTCTAGATTCGTGACACTTAGCCATTGAAAGGCTGAAATAATACTTAAACTTAGGAAGGCGCTATATAGTTTACGGCGCTCACCACTACTTTAATAATGATTACTTACTTAAACCCTACGTAAACTCAGTTTCTAACTAATACTATATAAACCCTGTTACTTTATTAAGAATAAAGTGCTCCTTTTTTTTTATGTTAACGATATAACCTTAGCGTTCTATAAGAAAGATCGAGCTAAAGCTCTCTCCTTAATTAAATAACTGAAGTAAAGATATAAGCTCACTAAAGGAAAAGAACTACAGTAGTTCTTAAGCATTAACGTGCTTAGAGACAGAGAAAAGAAGCTTATTTAGTTATCCTAATTATCTTACATCGAGAAGATCGCTAATTTAGCGCAAACAAAGTAGGCAGCGAGCACCCTAATGGCTAAAGAAGAGCTTCTCCCTTTCGAAAGCTTAGCTAACAAGACTGACATCATCACGTACCTGCGGAAAGTAGGTTCCCTACTGTACGCAGCGGTGATCACACGGCCCGACGTTGCCTTCGCTGTTTTAAGGTTAGCCCGCTACGCAACCAATCCTGGACCCGAACACTAGGCCGCCGCAGATAGGGTGCTCCTGTACTTGCAGGAAACGCGGTATTTAGCGCTGCAATACGGCGGAGAAAACGATTTCCGAGTCGCTAGTGACGCTTCCTTTGCCGACAACACAGTCGATCGAAAGAGCTCCTAAGCCTATGCGATGAAGCTATTTAGAGGGATGATTGGGTGGAGAGCTAACAAACAAGACACGGTTACAACGTTAACAACAGAGGCTGAACTACTG